>DVZN01000045.1:0-20931 GCA_018237365.1 Caria ino melicerta
TTAGGTCGTATAATTCCTTCGCACATTTACCGAAATGTATTCTATAGAATACCAATAAACTAGCTACCCTGCGCCGATGTTCAAGGCTTCTGCAGTTTAGCGTATGTCAGAGTAGGGCTACCAATCACACTTTTAGGCCATTTTCCACCGAGTCCAAAGCTGCCAGTTGGTATTTGGCTGATCCATTCCAAAGGTGGCAGCGGCACTTCATGCTAGACCGAACCTGTGCTCGATACAGCTAAAGCAACTGTTCCCCAGTGAAGTACCGCCTGACCTTGGGAAAGATACCAAGCTTCTTTGCTGCAGTCTTTGCTTTAGGCTTAATATATTGCCCAATGTTTAAATTAGGTGACAATTCAACTCCAAGGAGCTGCAGGTTGTCGGTTATTTTTATTATAGGTACGTTTTGAAAAGTTGGAACTAGGTGAAAGGGGCTCTGTTTAGTGAAGAAAGAGAGAAACACCTGTGTTTGATAGCGTTGAACGTCAACAAAATTGGCATCTCCCCAGTCGGAAACCGCCCTGAGGGCTACGTCCAATCGGCTAACCATTTCCTCCCGACAAGACTGTATATAGTCTTTACTGGCCTTCGCACTTGCCATGTATCTGTCTGTCACTGCGTTATCAGCGTACCCTAAGGTACCGGGTACAAGCAGATCATAGCAAGATCAGTGTAGTGGACAAAACCGACCCCTGAGGAACTCCAACATCAATAGCCTTTGGATCCAAGGAGTGGCCATCTAGGACTATTTGACTTGATCGTTCTCTCAGGAGGTCAGAAAGAAAGAGTAGGATGTATAGATTAAAAGTACTTTATTAAAAATATAATACCTTGAGATTTATTGTTTACATACATAAATTAGCCTATTACAGTCCACTGCTGCACAAAGGCCTCCCCAAAAATGCTATACGACCCTTCAGCCTCTTCAGCATTCAAAGTGAAATTTGAGATATAAAATAAAATTAATTTATCTACATCTTGTTTTGCCCCGGAATGATAATAGTCTCTTCAGAGATTTAATTATTTTAAACAAGGAATAGTCCATTACAAATATTGCAGGAATAGCATATATATTGCCACTGCTTTCTGGTTAGTTTCTTTTTTCATTAAATCAATACTGATTTGTGGGTACATAGGATTTATTTCTGTAACTCTGTGACAAGGGATTGCGTTCCATTCAGCTGATTGTACACATTCATTGAAGGTTTCAATGTGCATATCAAAGAATGTTGTATACTTGCAACATATCATATCAGTGGTACTAAATCTTGTAGTACCACTGATAAGATAAAAATGGCCTTTCATTATAGAAAGGCCATTTTTATCTTTTGGGGTTTCAGTTTTGCCGATACACAGTACACTTTGTACATAATAATATGTAGTAAAAGTGAAATTGTAAATGAACAAAAGGTTTTAAAATTGAAAAAAATATATATCTACTCATACACATGTTTAAATCTGACCCATTTGCTATTTGACTTAATACCCCTTACAACATTAATTGCTTACTCGTTTTACATGTTATCGTCAATTATCATTATGTTGGATCTTTGTTAACAGGTTGTTTAAGTAAAATAAGTATTAAGATAAGAAAATATTTATTTATAGCTCCTATTTTTAATTCATAAAAAAATGTACACAATACATTATATATTCTTTGTTTGAATCATATATTTGTGCAAATGTAGGGCTTTATAATTATTATTTTACTTCCTGGTTGGGCATTCCAGTCTTTATACAATTCCATTTACACCTTTACAGTTCACAAGATGTTATAAATTCGGTACACTTTTCTAACTAGCTATTAATGACTCAAACATCTTCTACAGTTGGCAGCCAAAATGCCATATTAGTACAGGCTGATGCTAATAACATATACTTAGGATTAAACTGTACACACTGGATAGGAGCAGGATGATCTCCATTTAAAACACAAACTTTGTATCCTGTGTCGGCATTCCAAACATGTACTCTGCCATCAGTTGAGCCACTAAAAATGTACTGAGAATCAGGGCTAAATGAAGCCTCTATGGGTATACCTTTATTATTGAGGTGCCCAGTGAATGTTTGCAGTGGAGTTCCATGATAGGCATCCACTAACCTTATAATTGATCCATTTGTACTGATCAACATTGTCTTTCCATCTCTTGAAAATTTTAATCCCGTCCAGTCACATTCTTTTTCTTGATTTAATTTAAATGTTATAAAAGGACCCTTGTCAAAGGACCTTACATCATACAATTTTATGCTTTCTGAATTGACCCCAGCGGCAAATATTAGGCCTTCAGGATCATATGCAGCCACAGGTCTTCCCGATAAATGCATTAATCCTTGACAGTTTGGTGATCTCAAGTCCCACAGTCGTAAAGTTTTATCTAAAGATCCTGATAAAAAAGTATCTTCTACTGGTGATAAACAAAGGGTAACAACTTTCTTGGTGTGTCCTGGGAAGTACCGAATGTACTTATTGTCATGTAATGATAAGTATCTTATAGTATCATCAACTTTGGTTGAACTATGGATTGCCGTGTTTTTAGCATGTGTAAAATGTATTAAATCAACTCCATATTTCTTACTGTTGACAGTGATCATTTGTGTGCCTTTCTCACAGTCGTATATAACAATTTGGTCATCTTCACTACAAGATATAAGAGTTTCTCCACTTGGTGAAAAGTCTATACTATTAATTTTGTCTGTATTTTCACGAAACACCTTAGCAACTTTAAAACTTCTTACAACTTGGTCAACTAACTTCATCATTGATATTTATTTTATTTACTTTACATTGAAAACAATAAACAAATACGCTTTGGCTCGTGTATTTCATTTAGGTTATTATATGTAACGGAATGCAAAAAATGCTCTTGCTCATGTTTCGGTCTATAATTACAGAGTATTTACTCCTTATGATCTTGCAATTTACAACTTCTGTAATATATAATCAGTTGTTTTATAAAAGTTGATAATTAAGATGTTGAATGTGCATTGTTCAACTTGATAATTTCTTTAGGCTATCTGTTCTTAAAATTCTAAACAAAATAACATGAAACCGCAAGCGTCACCCCGTGGAGCAAGTGACGTCCGACAACCGACACCTACCGACACCTGTCACCGCTGTCACCTACCTAATTTTTTTTTCTTAGGATCTCAGTCGATACAGCCTAATCTGCCGTTTCATTATTTCCTTCATACTAGGTTTTTTCTTTAGTATTCTTCAAATCTTTATATTAACACAGTCCTTGTGTCGTAATGTCGTTGTAAGTCGTCACAGTCAGTCTGTCTTAGTGCCAGGCAAGGAAGTGGCAAGCTTGTCTAAGCTTTTCGAGGAAGAAACGAGAAAACACACGATGCACTGATTTTTTCAGGAATTCCTCATTTCTGCACGTTTACTGATTAAAACAACACAAAATGCCACCAATTTTGGCCTCTTTATTCTGCATTCACACGAGATAATGAATCTATGCATGAACCCGCGCATGTTTAGTCACGATCCCGCCAAAAACTCTCACCTACCTAGTCCGACATGAATATCTGACTCCTGTGCTGCTAATTCAATTGCATCAATTGCCATTTGCCAACAAGATATTTTTAATTTTTATTTTCAAAATCCATCCTAGTTGACCTAGCTTGACCAAATTCTGAAATATACTGACCGATTTGTGGCCAATCATTCTTAATTTTCAACTTTTCGATACTTGCAACTTGGGGTGCTAAAAGTTATATTTTGATCCTGCAATTTAAATTTTTTAATTTTTGGAAATACAGGGCCAATTATTGACCATTAGTGACCATTTAATTGGAATATTTACCACTTCAAAATTCGCACTTTGAGGTGCTACGCAACTAGGAGCCTACTACTTCTTCTATGAGTTTCTCATTTTTTATAAAAAACATAACGTTGCCTGTGATTGGATTTGTGTCCGATTAACGACGGAATTTCCACCCGCCACATTATGGAAACTAATATCGTCGGCAGATCGTGGGTTTATACTAGTATAAAACTCTGCCTACCGTTTCGAAGACATATGGGTGTGACGATATTTATTATTTACTAGCGACAATGCAAAATGCAAAATTGATAGTAAATAAACTACAAAATGTCTCTCACTGACATCACAATAAAAACCTCTAAAATTATCAGTGAAACATTGATCTATTATTTTATACATGTATTATACTTAAAAATCTTCCTCTTGAATCACTCTATCTAATAAAAAAAATGCATCAAAATCCGTTGCGTAGTTTTAAAGATCTAAGCATACTTAGGGAAACAGGAACAGAGAAAGTGACTATGTTTTATACTATGTAATGATTTATTTTTATAAATAGTAAGCGAGAGTTTGGTATCTCTGAAATAATGAGAATTTTTTTTAATTATTTTTGTTTTCAATATTGGAAGGCAAACAAGCAAAAGTTACCATGTAACTAGATAAACTTAAAAATTTGAATATTAAAAATTGTTAAACTATGTTTTACACACTACGATCAGATACGATAAAAAGACGAACACTGTTACTTTGTTAGTTAGTTTGTATGAAATGAATATACTCCGAAACTTTAACCTTAAGATGGAGAGTGGGTGAAATCGCTGGAAACAGTTAGTACTCAAAGAAAAAGTATTTAACTAAATAAATAAAAGTATCAACTTCGTTTTTTTAGAATATACGTAGGTTAACAGCTCCAAGACATTTAAATTTGCCGCAGTTTTTTTTGTGACACGACTCGCTTGACAATCTCTATAGCTGAATATTTTTGTCCTGTAGCTACGGAATTTTTTATCTGGTCACATTGCTGAATTCAGATTATCAGATTTCTGAAGGGAAACAAAATGGACGGAGTGTAGTGAGATGCGTTAAATAGGACAATTATTGTGAGAACATTTGCAATTATTACTTCGGAATCTCAAAAATTACGAAAATCAATCTTAAGCACTTTAGACGTTGATAATTATTTTTTGTTTTTGCATATATTGTGCGTAGAAAGTAATTTTGTAAGATCGGTTCGTAAGAATATGGTATCCATTTTGTGATCAATCGTGTTGTGTGGCGCTTATGGTGAGTAAAAGTTGTTATGAAATGCATTAGCGTTGCTTGATTACGCATTTATTTTCTTTATTTCAAAAAATAATCCCATTTCAAATAAATATTGATTTCAGTATGTTAAAAGATTAAATTATCGACTAGTCAAGTTAGTAGTGCTTAGTTTTGTAATGTCCAAATAATTTAAATTTGATTTTATATCCGATTACTTTCTTGTATGTTAAATGGTTTATGATATTTTGTATCTAAGGGAATATACTTTAACAAGCTGACATCGCAAAGTGGATTGAACTCTTAAGATTATTGTCTCTCACTGGTTTTGTAACTGAACGGGAAATGTTATAACGCTCTATGTTTTGTAGTAATCATAAGCGTATAGCTTTTCCCCTTTAGTTGACCAGGCTAATTCTTCAGGACAGGAGCATTTATTAATAGAAGAATGTTATCTTTAGCAGTGTTTGTAATAATAAATAATGTGTATGTAATAAGTGAAACAATATTAAATAATTTTCACGCTTTCTCTTAAAATGCTAAGGATTAGTCTTACTAAAATTAATTAATTTCAATTAGTGAGATATAAAATTTTATATAGAATTTACAGTGTCTTTTTAAAGTTAAAGTTTGTGAAAATATTTTTACTCTAATCTCTGGAATTTCTCTATTAATTTGGAATGTATATTCACTGGTAAACAATTAAAGTTGCAAAGAGTAATTTATAATGTTCTTTAAGAAAAAGTTATGAGCTACAATCAAAAAGTCATTCATGGAAAGTCTTTGGTGAATGAAAATGGAAAGAAAGTATTATCTAAGGACATACATAATTTATGTCATATATTAATTCTGCCATACAATTAATAATTGCAGTAGTATTAAAGTTTATTAATCACAAACAACAAGCTCATTAACCTTAGCCTTTTGTACAGACAAAATTCAATGCTTAAATTTAGTCCACATTTGATTAATGATATTATTTAAACTTTGGTTATTTTATGAAGAGCTCTGACAGTTGATAATTCTTAGAATTATAGACATAAGAAGTAATAACAAACAAATAGAAATTGATTTTTATGCTAAATTGTTACTAATCATTTTTATTTTTTTATCTTATAATAAAATTATATTAAATTTTCAGCTTTTGGAATGAACATGTTGTAGCTGTAGGAGCTCATTCTAAAGTAACCAGAGTATATGTAGTTTACACAAAAGTTATAATATTGTATTATTATGACTGATTTTTACAAAGATTATTTTATATTTAAGCATTAAATACTGAACTTTTAATAAACATTTATTTGATCTTAATTTCAATCTTAAACACTTTAAGAATTTATAAATAGGTGGTGTAGAGTTTTCAAATTTATTTGTATTTGAAGAGCTCAAAGTAACTTTTCACACATTGTGAGCTCTAAAACATTGTAAGCAAACACTTAATGGTTGCAATCAGTGGAAAATTGCAGGAATGGCCTGTAGGGTCAACCTTTTTCCAATTTTTTTTGTATATATTTCCCAATAAAAAGTTAAATGTTTGACTAATTTTTAGTAATGATTGATTCAACTCTTATGGATTCGGCTACCATTTGTTTTAAATATTTTTTTAATAAACTGGTGCATTTTTGATAGCATCTAATTTTATATGATTTTATATTTATAGATGATATTATATTTATATGACAACTGTGTGAATCAATATACTGTCAGTATAAATATGATTCTACAATAAAATATATTAAGTACATACAATCTCTGAAAACTTGGATAAAACTGCTTTTAAACTTGTTTGCCACTAAAATTTCATGTCCGCTTTTGCCACACTGGTTTAATTCTGTATTTTAGGTGGCAGTACACCATTAGAAGAGCTATCAGCTTGTTTGCTGTTACACTATTCAAAAATTATTACCTTTTTTGTCAAACATGAGCCGTCCACACTTGGCCAGCTTGTCAAATGCATGCCTGTCATAACATTGCATGGCATAAAATGGGCATTGGTTATAAACAATACTAAGTGTTTTAAATATTGCATATCTACTAGTTTTTGCCCAGGACATTGTCCGCATAGAAGTCTTAAAAGATTGTAATAAGAATTTTAATAACTTTTTTAAAGAAAAATCTCTTTTTAAAGAAAGATTAGGAAAAATTTCATGTAAATTAGACCAAGAAATCACCCCATACAAACTTTACTCCAATTTTTCACCCTCTTAGGGGTAGCATTTTGAAAAATTCTTTATTACCAGATGCCTATATCATACAAAGAACATAACCTCCAAGTTTCAGCTCTCCACAATCAGTGGTTTAAGCTGTGAATTGATGTGTTACTCATTGCAGATTTTATATGTTTAAATTTAATAGTATATTAATATTAAGAAATCAGTAAATATAATGTAAGTTTGCATTGATAAATGTTATGACATACAAATACTGGTTTTCGTCTTGTTATAAAAGAATATTTATGAGCAATTTTTAACCAACATCCCAATAAGGAGATTCTATGTTCAGCTGTATGTATTTTCACCAATTTCTCTGCCAATGCTGGACCATTTTACAAGATTTCCATAAAATTTTAGGGATGTACTGGACCCAGAAATCAATTGATATGCAGTTTTACTGCTGAATTATTTTAAACAATGTTTCTATTGATAATTTTTGTTATAAACAATTATTTGCAATGAAATAATAAGTAAATTAGATGTGGAAATACACACATTTGGTGTTAACAAAATGGTAATATTATGTATGAAATTATCATTCTATCAGCATTATGTCTTCTTGAATTGTTAAGTTTTGTATAAGTTTTGATAAATTTGTAATCCAAACAGATGAAAACAATATTTTATATTATACTTTAAATTTTGAACCAACTAATGTAGGTAATGTACTAAAATGTATTAGTATATTGTACACAAATATTTTAGTGAGATTAAGTTATTAAAACTGGAAAATTCTAACTTACATCTTGAATATGATGACTTATTTATATTTTGTAAAAGATAATATTTATATTTGTATGTTTTGCAATGAATGGGGGAAAATGCATACAGTTAAATTCTGACAATCACTACATAGTATAATACAAAGTTTCTTTCTCGGTCCCTCCATATGTATGCTTAAATCTTTAAAACTACCCAATGAATTTTGATGCAGTTTCTTTTAATACATAGAGTGATTCAAAGGGAAAGTTTATATGTATAATACATGCATAAATTATAGAGAAACACTAATAATTTTACAGGTTTCTAATGTAATATCTGTGAGAGACATTCTATGGTAAATTTACTATCAGTTTTGCACCTGTGCAAAGCCGGGGCGGGTCGCTAGTATATATTTATGAAGAAAAATGGATAAAGTGAGAATGGCCCCTTATAGGATAAATTCTATCGATTGTATTTTCGTAGATAAAAAAAATGTATACATTTGGTCTCATATTTTTAAACAATAAATTCTATCATAATTTAATGGTTACATAAATTAGCCATATGAGATTTTGGCAGTTGCAGGTAGACTTTCTTTTAATTTCAGTTTTATAGTTTTTTCTTAGCTTATCATAGAAAATTAGCAAACCGCCCTGGCTTTGCATGGGTGAAAAACTGATAGTAAATAAACTACAGAATGTATACAGACATCACATTAGAAACCTCTAAAATTATCAGTGTTTCTCTATTATTTTATACACGTATTATACATATAAACATTCCGCATTAATCATTCTATCTATTTAAAAAAAAAACGCATCAAAATCCAATGGATTTTGATGCAATGTGCATAGTTTTAAAGATCTGAGCATACATAGAAATAGAGAAAGTGACTTTGTTTTATACAATGTAGTGAATAGCAATCACCCTAAATTTATTATCAGATTAGTATATCCGAAAATTACCCCTTACAAACAAAGTTAGAAACTTTTTTTTTATCTCTCTATAAAATTAGTATTGATAGGTACAAAACCTTAACACTTAATTGTATTTAGAAAAAATATTTAAGTACAAAATAGTATACAAACAAAAGAAAGGTGAAATACTATGTCTTAAAAAAATATCTGGCAGCTAAATCATTACAGGAAAAAATAATTTGGTAAATATTAGTATATATCCTATGTACAAATAATGGAAATTTATAATGTCTACAAGTTTTGATTTGGAAAACATGTGCTGCCATTAGCCATTATTAGATAAATTGAAATTGCTTTTTGACTCATTTATTGTGTAAACAACAATTTATTAAGTTGTTTTAAATTTCAGATGAAAATGGATAATCTTGAGGCCTGGACTTCTCAACAAAAGCTAATTTTAATTCACTCTTAAGGGAGTGATGGACTCATATAATTTATTTGGTGATGATGGAAGCGGTATGTTGGAAGGACTCACAGACCTAGGTGGGGCAGACAGCTTTGCTGGTAACCCTGCTTCTGGGGTATCAGGAGACAACAAAGATTCCGCTGAGAACAGGTAACTTACTTAAAACTTAATGACTTAAAGTAAGTATATAAAAACATTTGTCTTTTTTTATAATATATAATTTTATTCAGTTACAGGCAACCATTCAATCCCAATGCTGTTGGACAAGAGGGATCAATTCAAAAATTGACATCATTCGGACCAGGAAGTGCTGGTGGCATAACTGGATCTTCCCAACCTGTTCCTAACCCTGCAGCACCCCCAGGCCCTGAATATCATGACTATGGCGGCTATCCGCCTAGACCAAGGTTGCCTCAACCTCCACATGCACCATTACATCCATCACATCATGTGCATCCTTCTCATTCTTATCCAGGTTATCATCCTGGTCCGGAACCTATGTACACAATGCCTGAACAAGGTTAGTAAACTGATAGTTTTTTATTATTTTGTGAAACAATATATTTTTTATAATATATAATATTGTTTAAGGTATTGGTGATATGGGGGTGTGGTCTAGCGCATCAGCACCTAACAGATATTCACCCATTACACCAGGATACAGGCACTCATACGAACATCAACAAAAACTTCATCAATATCCACCTCAACAGGTAAGTTAATTTAAGTAAACATGAACACACATTCACATTTAGCCAACTGTTTAAGTACTTTGGATGTGATGAGACTAGGAGCTACATGTCTAGTGGTTCAATAGACACAATAGTGATAGAATAAACTTAAAAAAAAATAATTTAAATGTCTTGAAACTTTGAAACAAACTGTAAAACTTTGAATTCAAGAGCACTGTTTAATAATATGAGTCATTCAGTGAAATCTGTTTATTGCAGCTTTACTTCTATTGAACATGCTTTTTTGATTGATATCTTCAGTTGCTTTCTATGATATTTATCCAACCTTTTATTGGTATGATGACTTTATCTTGCATATATTAATCATATCATATTTTATACATATATTAAACATACAATATTTTTCCTCTTTTATAAATGTATTACAATACTATATTTTTTTATAATACTGGAAGGCAAACTAGCAGACTGATTCCCTGATGGTAAAATTCATGCCGCCTATACACACCGCAGGTGGTAAGTGTGCATTGCCTACATAAAATTGGGATGTTGGGCCTCATACAAAACTTTACTTTATGTTATGGCAGCAGGAATATATAAGACGTGGTACCAATCCAAACAAAGTGCTGTGAACCTCTACCAACTGACAATCATCAAATGTGACTGACATGTGGCTAACTACAAATTTTTTCGATCTATTGCACTTACACTACACAATATATTTGTTTACACTAAAAATATATATTTGTTTATTATGTATTTTATAACCTCACTTTGCTAAATTATTTAAATATTTATGTCCTTGTAAAATTATAGATTCTACTAAATCAATTCATTTTTTCTATATGAAAATTTACATACATACATATCTTCACGCCAAGTCACGAGAGTGCCAAGTGTCACGTCTCCTACATATTTGCCTAGCTTCCTCCACATTCATTACTCTCTTCATACATACACGCCGGTTTCGGAGACTTTTGACATTTCGTATTGGTATATATGAAAAATGAGTTGTTTTCAAATTTATTTAATTTACCACAAAACTGTATTACACAGAAATTGCTCTTTTTAAATCAATCATATTTGTTGTGAACTAGAGCAATAACTGTAGAAAAAATCAGGTTATTTTAATTAAAACAATAAACAAAAGAAACTCATTAAACCTACAGGGAAGGCTGAACTATTACATTGCATATTTATGCTTTATCTGTGTTTTTTTTTTGTAGGCTACGGGTATAGGTGGATTGCAGGCTCAAAATGGGGCTTACATACCAAGACAACCACATTTTGCCCAACCTTCTGCTCAGCAAATTTATGGACAGCAACAGGTATTTTTGTGAATATTGAGCATTATCTTAATTTTATATTTATTTTTCTACAGTGTTTAACATCTTCTATGTTTTTTTTTCAGAATTATCCAAATTATGCACAAATGCATCCACCTGCAGGGTCAAGAATTGGTCAACATCCAACATATCATCAACAAATGGATGTAAATGCTCATCAGTATAGTTTGTCACATGGTCAGCCAAATCATGGTGCAATACAACATCAGTCCCATCAGAATATACAAAGTCATGCAAGTGGAATTGGGTCAGCAATTCAAAGTCATCCTAATCCTCATCTTCATCATGCTGGAGCTTCACCATTACATCATGTGCCTCGGCAACCTCCAGTACCACCTGCTTCGGTAGGGCCATCACATGGTGTTCCGTCACAAATGGCATATGCCTCTCCACATCACACTGTACCTATGAACTATCAACCCCACCAAGTTCAACACCCTCTTGATGTAAATGTATCTAATCAATATAATCCTGTCAAACCTTCTAGTCTTGAAACGGGAAGTCCTCAATATCGACCACCATTTCCTCAGTTGTCACCACAAATGTCACCTAGAGCTCAAGTATCTCCTAGGCAGCAACCCCAGACACAGCCGCAACTATCGCCACGTCCAGTAATGTCTCCTGTAAAAGGGCCAAGTGCATCACCTCTTAGCACTCGCAATTTAATTCAAACACCAGTAACATCAGGTCCAACTCCTGTATCCGGGACATATACATCCCAAAACACACTACAAGCACTGGAACAAATGGTATTACCTTCTGCAGGCGAATACGCATATCAACGCAATCCAGCGTCACCTGCAGTGGGACATATTCCTTCGCCGTCGCAATGGAATCAGAATAAAATACCTACACCATTGAGTAATGTGCACTTAGACAATACTGAACAAGCTAAAGCAATAGAACCTCCTCCGATTATTCAGTCACTGAAACAGGATATGGTCAAAAGTGGAAATATGTCTGTGACAAATATGGACTCTCCTAAAAATGTAGAAAAAAATGTTGCAGATACTGAGACTGCTGAAGAGTTAAATACGCCACATAGATATTTACCTACAAGCTCATCTCAAGAATCTATTTCTGCTTCTTCAAATACCACTACATCAATAACATCATCTAATCTTACTCAGTCTACTGTAGAAACAAAAGATAAGACACATACTCCACAATCAAGTACTGCAGCTTTTGAAGTTTTAGGTAATATTAAAGGAGATAAGAATTCTGAGATCACAGTTGCTACAGACAAAGTAGAGAGCAAATCTCAAAATATTGAAAGTATACCAACAGTAACTGAGCCCCCAAGACCTATAGGATCAAATTTATCCTTGCAATCTGGGAATGTAGAATCTTCAATGGAAAATTCAAAAACTTCTGCAAATTTAACATTAATTCAACCCCCGGCGGAAACTACCCAAGCTACTGTTACAAAATACGATAATTCTTCTACATTAAATGTACCTAGAAGTCATGGTTATCAAAATAACACATTCCAAAATATACAAAATATGATGTCCCAAGGTATGCCAGCTAGTGTAGTATCAAATATTCCTAACAGTTTGCATCCTAATCCTTCTCTTAATGTATCCACAGGGTTTCAAAGAGAAATACCTGCAAAACCTACGGTATCTAATGTACCAACAACTATGGCGCCAAACCCTGTTGCCCAACATACAAGTATTGCCAGTCCTGTCACATCAAGCCTGTCACCTCACAATCCCCCAACAAACATGACATGTCCGCCTCCAATAGTTCCCATGATGGGAAACATGCAATCGTCTTTACATAATACTCCAGTCACCATGAACAATGTCCAAACACCATGTCCTCCTTCAAGTAATGTACCTGTTGGGATATCATTAAATTCTCAAAACATTCATTCACCAATGGGTCCCACAATGCCTCCTAATCAAACTAACGTTATGCCAAATATACCTCCTAATATTATGCTTTTGGGGTCAAATAATATGCCTCACCCAGGTTTATATCCAGTATCTCATAATCAAGAAAGAGCATCACTACAACAACAAATACAAGAAATTTATTGTTTGCCACCTTCAAATGAAAATCAAGAAAAAGTGAGATGTTTACAGGAAAGATTATCTATGCTTCAACAGCATGAAACAAACGAAAAATGTAATGGCGGGCCTAACTGTTTACTGCAGAATCCCATATATGGGACGAAAATGGTAGAAAGTCCACAAGTGACTAGCACTACAGGTCGTGGCAGAGGAAAAGGACCTCCTAAGCCACGTAAACCACGCGCTAAGAAAGAGAAGAATATAATTGTCCCACAACCTTTAGATCAGCTGCCTGTTTCAGAAGACTGTGTCACAGCAGGTACTGGACTTCAAAATAATTCAGAAATAGATCAGGAACTTAATGAAGATCTAACAAATTTGGATAGTGCTTTATTAATAGATGAAGTTGGTAAAGTAAAAAAACAAAGGGGACCACGAAAAGGCAATAAAGAACGAAAACCTCGGACCCCTAAGAAAATTAAAGAACCTGGAGATAAACCTGTTAAAGAGCGTAAAAAACGAGAACCCAAAGATCCTAATGCTCCTAAGAGAAAAAGAAATATGAAAAAGAACACATCAGAAATTCAAGCTGATACAACAACTAGTAACGATATGTTAGAGAAAAATAATGTAGACAACAGATTTGGTGACTTATCTTTTGCTAAGACTGTAATTCCTTCTGATTCAGCTACCCCTGTAACAGTTTCTCAGGAGACAATAGCTGACGCAAACGTTACTGATTTCGATGATATTCCAGTATCAAAAATAGCTATAAAGGACCTTTTAGAAGAAGCAGAGGCTAAAAAAGAAACTGAGAAAGATGAAGATTTTGATTTCACTGGACAAAAAAAACGGACTAAAAAACGAGCTTCAGGTGTAGGCGTCAATAAAAAGCTTTTGATGAAGAGAGCTTCTACTGGAAAAAGAAAAAAAAGAAGTGGGTTGATACCCGATTCTGATGGAGAACCTGATGACTTAATGTCTACACCACCTCCATCACCACCACCCGAAGCTGATGATAGTTTGAAAAGACGTTCAGCCCGAAATACACAACGTAAAAAATATACTGATGACGTCATTTTACGTTTATCTGATGATGAATTTAATTCAATGGTAGCACCTAAACAGGATAAAGATTTTGAAGATTTAAGTTTTGAAATGAAAGATGTAAACAAGCCTGAAAGTGCGTTGAAACCAAATTATATGTATGTAAATATAACAGAAGAAGACTCAATGATAGTTCAACATGTTTTGGCATGTCGAATGGGAAAAAGAGAAATGTTACCTATAGATACTACAGTCATCAAACCAGAAAAAGATTCATCTTTGACTGATACACCTAAAGTTGAAGAAGATTTGACACCGGCAGATATGACTAAAGAGCCATCAGTTTGTAAACAAGAAGAGGAAAATGTTAAAGAAATATTAGAAAGACCTGACCCAGTTGAAAGGAACAATGAAAATAAAGATCTCATCAAAGTGGAGGCTAATAAAGATGTTGATAATAAAGATAATAAAAATATAAAACCTGTAGTAGTGGATGTTGAAGAATATTTTGTTAAATATAGAAACTTTTCATATTTACACTGTGAATGGAAAACTGAAGAGGAATTGTACAAAGGGGATAAGAGAATTTTTTCAAAAATAAAAAGATTTAAACAAAAACAAGCTCAGCAATTAAACATTTTTGAACTTCTAGATGATGAGCCGTTTAATCCTGACTATATTGAAGTTGAAAGAATTTTAGATGTGTCTGAAAGCCAAGATCCTGCTAACAATACTGTTGTTACATATTATTTAGTAAAATGGAAAAGTCTCCAATATGAGGACAGCACATGGGAATTAGTCAAAGATGTAGATGTGGACAAAATTAACCAGTTTAAAACTTTTTCTGAGACACCACCAAAAGAGAAATGGAAATTCAAAAAACGACCATCAGCTGATCAATGGTGCCAACTGAAAGAATCTCCACTGTACAAGGGTGGTAACACTCTTAGACCTTACCAACTTGAAGGTTTAAACTGGTTGCTGTTTTCGTGGCACAATAATCGCAATTGTATTTTAGCAGATGAAATGGGTTTAGGAAAAACTATACAAAGTTTGACATTTGTAAATTCTGTTTGGGAGTATGGAATAAGAGGACCTTTTCTTATTATAGCTCCATTATCAACAATACCGAACTGGCAAAGGGAGTTTGAAGGTTGGACTGAAATGAATGTCATTGTATATCATGGTTCTCAACAAAGTAAAAGTATGATACAGGAGTACGAGTTTTATTATAAAAATGAAAAGGGTGAACCCATGAAAGATATTACAAAGTTCAATGTTTTAATTACAACTTTTGAAATAATAGTGACTGATTTTCAAGAATTGAAGTCATTTAATTGGCGTTTATGTGTTATTGATGAGGCTCATAGATTAAAAAACCGAAACTGTAAGTTATTAGAAGGATTACGTCAATTACATTTAGAACACAGAGTTTTGTTATCTGGAACTCCGTTACAAAATAATGTAAATGAGTTATTTTCATTATTAAATTTCTTGGAACCTGCTCAATTTTCCAGTAGCGAAGCATTCTTGAATGAATTTGGTCAGTTGAAAACGGAGCCAGAAGTATTGAAATTGCAAGCTCTTCTAAAACCTATGATGTTACGCAGATTAAAAGAAGATGTTGAAAAGACATTAGCACCAAAAGAAGAAACTATTATAGAAGTTGAGTTGACTAATATTCAGAAAAAATATTACAGAGCTATCTTGGAAAGAAATTTTAGTTTTCTACAAAAAGGTACGGCTTCTGCAGCTAATATTCCTAATTTAATGAATACAATGATGGAGTTACGAAAGTGCTGTATACATCCGTATTTACTGAATGGGGCAGAAGAGCAAATACAATTTGATTATAAGCAAGCAAATGGTGAAGATAAAGAAGCATATTACAAAGCTTTAATACAATCTTCCGGAAAAATGGTTTTAGTTGATAAATTGCTTCCAAAATTAAAAGCTGGAGGACATCGTGTTTTGATTTTCAGCCAAATGGTTAGGTGTCTAGATATTTTAGAAGATTACCTTGTATTTAGGAAATATCCATATGAGAGAATAGATGGCCGAATTCGTGGAAATTTACGACAGGAAGCTATTGATCGGTTTTCCAAACCTGATTCTGATAGATTTGTGTTCTTATTGTGCACTAAAGCTGGGGGTTTAGGTATCAACTTAACAGCAGCAGATACTGTTATAATATATGATAGCGATTGGAATCCACAAAATGATCTGCAAGCGCAAGCTCGCTGCCATCGAATAGGTCAACAAAAAATGGTTAAAATATATAGATTAATATGTCGAAATACATATGAAAGAGAAATGTTTGATAAAGCATCTTTAAAACTCGGTTTGGACAAGGCTATTTTGCAAAGTATGAATACTTCTCAAGGCAAAGAAGCAGGTCTTAGACAGTTGTCAAAAAAAGAAATTGAAGATCTTTTAAAAAAAGGTGCCTATGGAGCAGTCATGGATGAAGACAATGCTGGTGATAAGTTTTGTGAAGAAGATATAGAGATGATATTGGCCCGGAGAACACAAGTTATTCAAATGGAGTCTGAAAAAGGTTCTACATTTTCAAAAGCTAGTTTTGCAGCTACTGATCAGAGGTCAGATATTGATATAAGGGATCCAGATTTTTGGAATAAATGGGCAAAGAAAGCAGAAATAGATACATCAGAGAAAAAAGAAGATGAAGACTTAATAGTGACCGAACCAAGAAAGAGAACAAGTATTAAAAGATATGGTCATGATGATGGTCCAATGGAAATGTCAGATATGGAGGCTACACCTGATTCTGATGACGATGAGGAAGGTAAATATTTGGAAACTAGTTATTAAAAATATACATACTACAGTTTGTGCTTGTTTACATTGTTCTATCAACTTTATGTTGCTTATTCAATTAATTGGAGATTCCAATTTTAAAATTGTATTGTATTGTGACAGATTCATCATCATTTATCATATTACTTTTTGTTTGTCCAGGTATAAGCTTAAGAAGCAAAAGAAAGAAAGACAAATTTGGCAGAAAGGGTAGAAGATATGCAAGTGACGATTATATACCTCGACATGAAGGAGTTGGTCTGCCTTTAGATGAAGAAGTTGTATATGGTTCCTGGACCAGATCAGAATGCTTTAAAATTGAGAGAGGATTGCTAACCTTTGGGTTGGTATTTTTGCTATTTTTAAAATGTTCTTACAATAAATATTGAAAACCAAATATAAATAATATTCTTATCTTTTTTAGTTGGGCACGTTGGGAGGAGATTGTTGATAAAAACCAGTTGAGAAAAGGATGGACATTGCCTGTTATTGAAGATTGTGCTAGAATTATAGTGAGTTTTTTCCTTTGTATAACTAAATCTTATTCTGCCGTATTACTTTACTGTTAGAAAGCAACATTCCCTACATAGGTAAAATTGTAAGATTCTGCTCATTTTTCAATTTTTTTTACATACAATTTCATATAATTGTTTTTACAAAATTTTATATGATGATTTGCCATGCTAATACTGAGAAAGTTGAGACTTTCACTGAGTTGAATTTTTCTAATATTCTGATAAAAAAAATAATTGAAATTCTAATAAATGAAAATACAGAATTATACTTCTTCTCGTAATAAAGCATATAACTTTAAATTTACAGGTGTTATATTGCTTACGTCATTATAAAGGCGATGAGAAAATCAGAAACTTTATTTGGGATCTAATAGAACCGTGTGAAAACGGCGAAGTTACAATATCAAGGAATCATAGTGGATTACATAATCCAGTGCCAAGGGGAAGAAACGCAAAAAAGAAAAATAGACTGAAAGATGTGCCAAAGGTGAATGACACACAGAAATGGGAAGATCCAAACCACTGGAGCTCTATAGATAAATATGATTGTGAAGCGTATTTAGAAAGTAGTTATAAAAAGCATTTATTTAGACATGCTAATAAGTAAGTAATTTGTGTTTTTGTATAGAAGCTTGATAATATCCGTTTGTACAATCTGTACTGTATTGAAGCTTAAGTAGAAAATTGTTATGAAGAATTAAATATGTAATTACTGAGAAATTGTCACACTAAAACAATATAAATTAAAGTTGTTGTTTTCTCAGTATTTTTAAGAAAGTTCAATATAACATTTAAAATATAATTTTTTCACTCAAAAACAACTTTTTTCAGAGTATTATTGAGAGTTCGAATGATGTATTACATAAAACATGAAGTCATTGGAGACTACGCAGTGCAGATAGAAAATGGAACTTATGCTAGGTAATACAAATATCATATTCCTTTATTTACTTTATATTAAAAAGTTAACAGGGTATCTTTTGTGGGTTTGATTTATTAGATGAGTCATTGCTCGAAAGAGTAGATTAACAATTAAAACATTTGAATAAAGAATAAACAGTGCAGATGAATGAAACTGCGGTGAGGAATTAGTTAAAAAATGTTATATTACTTCTCACTTTATTATCACATCCTGGCTTAACTTCCCAGCCTTAGGTTGGCAATTCACCCTTAGCATTTTTGGGTTCTATAGGATGCGAGTTATATTTACTATCAAGGAATCCTTGTTTGTCAGCCTTCTGTTATAAAAAATATAGTATATGATGGTTGGTGTGCAGCTCTCTGGGTATGCGCGTCCCGCGAGGCGTGGACAGCGCGCCGCCGCGGCTGTGGTGGGACTCGGAGAGCGACGTGTCCCTGCTGGTGGGCACCTACAAGCACGGCTACGAGAACTACCTGCCCATGCGCTCCGACCCGCAGCTGTGCTTCGTCGACAAGCTTGGCCCGCCCGACGACGCCGAGTGCACCGACATCAAGTTAGTACTCTGCCATGCGAGGATCATTAAACATCTAAACTCATAAATACAATAAACTTTCACCAGCTCAATAATAAATTAATGCAGAGAGATAAATATACATATAATCAATTACCTTAAAAACTTACACATTACATTTTTGTCAACATCACTACATAGTATAAAATAAAGTCACTTCGCGTCTGCCTGTCCCTATGTATGCTTAGATCTTTAAAACTACGCAATGGATTTTTATGCGCGTTTTTTAATAGATTAAGTGATTCACGAGGAGGTTTATGTGTATAAAACATGCATAAAATAATAGAGAAGCACTGATAATTTTAGAGGTTTCTAATGTGATGTAGTAGAATCAGTTTTGCATCCGTGCGTCGCTAGTTACTAATATAACACCAATGCTGAAGATTTTTTGTTCACGCTGAATGAATGATCGAAACATTATTATTGCAGCCTGGCTTTACCCACTAGCTGTTTAACTTCGGTTTTTACATATAGCATTGCCGATGAATAGCGAAAATTCAGCTTCAATTCCCGATGGAGACAGGCATTTATGTGATTGATGTAGTCATTTGTATTTTATGTGTGTGTATATTTCTTAAATTTTCTCCGATATTTATATTATATGCATTTCAAAATAACATTGAATAAAACTCAAATCAATAATAAATAATTTGATTACTCAGATTCAGACAGATCAGGTCAGATTGCAATTGGTGTAATTTGTGCAATTATGTAGTCTTATTTAACATCTAACTATGCTAATTTAACTATAGTAGTTACTCAGAGAGGATTATTTAGCATTTTTTTATGTTTGATCTTATTTAAAAATTTTAGCTAACAGCTCACTAAACAGCCAAAACATATTAACATGTATTCACGTTATCTTTGTCAATCGAATATGTAATGCCATTGAGTGTAATTATCTACTGTGTGTGGGTGCAGGAGCGAGGAGCGGAAGGTGCTGGGCAGCGTGGCGGGTGACGAGGAGGGCACGGACGAGGTGTCGTCGGGCGCGGGTGCGGGCTCGCGGGCAGGCTCGCGCGCCGGCTCGCCCGCCTCCCCGCGGGACGAGCGCGACGAGCGCGCGCACCCCTGGCCCACCATGCAGGACCTCAACACCCGCCTGCGCCGCCTCATCACCGCCTACCAGCGGAACTACAAGCGCGAGGAGCTCAAGCTGCAGCAACGGGCCAAGGTACAAAACTCACTTGATTCAGTGATTCAAGCACCATTACTGAATTTGCACAAAATAGAAACATCAGCCAATTAGACTACTAGTGTGTTTTTTAATATAATTAATTATAACTAGACTAACATTACCACAAAACAATGAATATTATTGTAACTTTTTTATGACTAAAATCATAGAATTATTAATATGATTCTTATGGCAAATGGGGACAAAATAGTCAGCTAAATTATTCAATATATGTTAATAGTCGGCTAAAATATATTTTTCCCTGTTTTAGACAGTTTAGAAATTATTGACCTTGTATATGCGATTCTCCACCTATAAAAAAGTACATATACTATGCAGAGAATATAGTAATTCTCATTTGTTTAATAAACAATTTTCTGCTAGATAGATGCTAGCATAAGTATTACAAAATATGTTGTAAGCTAGAACTTAAATCTATTTTGATGGTACTGAAATAAATTTGAGAGACTAGTTAAATTTTAGTGTGTAATATGAAGC
>DVZN01000046.1:0-20920 GCA_018237365.1 Caria ino melicerta
CAGGGATGCAGATAGTCTATTCTACATAAAGATCTTGAGTAAAAGGTATAAAAATTGAAATTACATACACTATTATTTCTAAACTTTACAATAATACTATTTACATAAATTGTATCACTTATCGCATATTATTATGTATCAAAATTTTAACATATACATATATGTATTTAAATTAGAAAATACTTTTTACTATTATCTTTGCAACGATATCAGCTCTCAGTATCTAATACAAAGTTATAGTGGTAATTATATCATTACAAATATCCATTACCAAGCATTATTATTTCTTTAAAAAGTACCAGTCAATGTTTATAACGAATAGTTAATATTAACTAGTGGTCGCCCAATATTATTTTTTATTAAATTATAATTTATTTGATATAGATTATTATGTTCAAACATTATTAAGAGTCCTTCCTACTATAATCACAGATTTTTTATAAAACTCATTGATCGTTTGCTTAAAATATTAATCTCTCCAATAAACGAACTCTACTGGACACGAATAATACGCGAGTAACAAACATTTGTCAAATATATGGTAGTTTGTGTAATGTTTTAAAAATATCGTCACGCCCATATGTCCTCATAAAGGTAGGCAGAGGTACATAGTACATACTAGTATACACACATGATTAGCCGACGATATTAGGACCGCATGATGTAACGGGTGGCAAGTTCGACGCCAATCGGGCACATATCCAACCCCAGGCAACGTAAGTTTTTCAGAAAAACTGAAGAAACTCATAGAGAACAAGAACAGTAATTGAACCCAGGACCTCTCGCGTCAAAGTCGAACACCGACACCACTAGACCACAGAGGCGATCAATGTTTTATTTATTGATTTAATGCACTTTATAAGCATTATTAATAAAAAAAATATTTGCTTTCTCCACTTCTCCTTCATAATAACTATAAGTGTGCCAAATTTCATACTCCTCCGTCCGTGCAATTTTCGTAAATTGTCTGGGATTGGATTTGTGCCCAATATCGGGGATCTGTCATCTGTCATATCAGGGGACCTAATATCTTCAGCTAATTGTGGGTGCATACTAGTATGTACCACCGTTTACCTCTTCGGGGTAATGGGCATGATGATATTGATTTATCATACATAACTTTTACCCACGTAAAGACTTGCCGGGTCACTAGTAACAGTTTGACAGAATAAACTTTTTATTTGTTATTTAGTACATCTGAATAAGTCTTTACTAAAAAGTAGATTTTGATATTGTTTATCGATCCCTGTCATTTGAAGTGTTGACTGATCTATCAAATAGGAATTTGTTTTTATCATTTTTTATCACTATCTGGGACATGCTAAGAATTAACCGCATTCCAGATTTGTTTGGTTTTATATTGACGTAATTTTAACATTTTACATTTTTAGTTTATTTAAAACTAACGTGTTTCGAGGCTATTTTTTTCTGTTTAGTATTAATACTAATCTAAATGTTTATAGTTCGATTTGCTATTTCATATAGATCATAACTGTCCTTTATACAATATAAAGCAAATGAATGCTTTGGCCTTTCTTCTTTTGCTAAAATCTATATAAGCCGGCTGCTGAAGGATGCGCATTATTAGATAGAATAAACAGACATAAGTTATTATTCTAGTGATGAACTAGTAGAAAAAAATCTATGAATTCTCTTTAGACTTACGCAGATAAATTAGCGGGTCAAAACTTGTAAAATATAAAATAATCGGTAGAATCCCATATAATTAACTATATGCATATAAAAATCAAAATATTAACAGAAACCTTTGGCATTGACCAGATACATTGGCATTGATTAATTTTGTGTAAAATAGTATACTAACATTGTATTACTTTCATGCTTGTTGGATTGAGGGCAAGTTTAAGATGTATCCATTAATATAATTGCATATTAAGGATGCTTAATTTTAAAAATTATTATCTAACGAAAATAAAAGTCTTTTCATAACTACATTTTATGAATATATTTTACAGGAAATTTGTTCTGTACATTTTTATGGAAAAAACATGCACTTTAGTAGCTTTGCGCATGTAATTATACTTTAGTACCTATTTCTAGATGGTGTAAGTTACTTCCAGTTAATTATTTAATAATTACTTTAGAAAATGCTTACTAAATGACAAAGTAGTTTATATCGTTTTTTTTCAAATAATATTAATTGGTAACGGATATATCTAATGAGTTATCAACCACTATATTTCTAATCTTCAATTTAAATTTAAATTAAATCATTTATATAACTATTGCGAAATCAAACAGTTTTTTAACACTAATTAATAATAATTAACCAGACAGCTCATAAATGCATGCAAATTTTTAAATTAAGGCTTTGCTCAGACGAACTACTTTTCTTCCATTAAAATATTGTTATGTGCAAAAGCTATTTACTATCTTGACTATTTTCCATTAACCGCTTTTGCTCACACTATTAAAAATTAAAGTTCAAACTTATCACATTAAAAATTAATAGGTATATTTTCTAGAAGAATGTCAGTCATTATAAATGTACATTAATTTCTGAAGGATTTGTAGTCAACATTACGTTAGTCGGTTTTTGAGTTTTGCCGCACTCACAATTTGCCAACCGTTTGGATGAGATTACGTCATTTCCCTCCCTCGATAACATTAAGATGGACGTACCTATCATGTACTAGCAATTGTGCAGTTATTAAGATGTTTTATTACATAATTTATGTTTTAATTATTTTAATTTATATTTTGTGTATGAAAGTTACGGTGTAATTAAGTATTTCAAATAGATATAATTATTTTTTTTGTGATCACGATTATTTATTTGTGATCGTGAATAATAAACAATATATGTTTCAAGATTTAAGCGGAGTGCGCCTACATTAGGATGGAAAGTGGTACGTCTGAGTTATTCTTAAATTTTGTAGGTTCCATCTGGTAACGTACCTTGCCTTGGAGGAGCGGGTGATCTGAAGCCTCTGAGGGGTGGCTCACCACCTTGTTGAAGGTCTCTATACGCAGCCCGCCTCTCGGCTGGAGACAACGGCGCTTCAGTGTCTTCTCGTCGTCGGAATACTAAGGTTGAGTCTGACTCATATCCAGATTCTTTGAGAGCTCTGAACAAAAGTTTTTGTACTATGTTATTTAATATTGATTTCTTCAAACATACATACTTGCTAAAACTAAAACATTTATCCAAATATGTGTTAAGGATTTTTTTATAATATTTGAAGACGAACAAACAGACGGATTCCCTGATGTAAGAAATACATTACATCTATAAGCAAGCTAAAGCTGTGATGTTGTCTTTTGTAAAAATAATATAAACTATTACTTTACTCTCCAAACCTGAACACATAAATAAAGTACTGATGTTATGGTGGCAGGAATGGCTAAGGAGGTGGTGTTAATCCGGGTGAGTCGTTGCAAAACTCTACCACCTAATTAAAAGCCATGCTGTAAGTGACAGAAGTCTATGCTCGTCTCTCAAGAGATGCCTGGTCGAAGGTGCCCGAACCAACATCGGGGTAAAGTCGGTTTTGCTTGGTTTATTGAAATAGGGGAAGCCCGGATTTAATACACAGCCTGTTTTTTTACCTGAGAACACTAAATAGTTTCCGGGACATTTATTTACAAACACATTTAATTATATAGTGGCTTTAATTAATTGATGATGCTTTAGCAAATGATTTGCAACACCAGAAAAGTGGCTAATTCCATGCACTTGTTTTATAGAAGGGGGGTAAATAAATTTTACAGAAGCTATCTTTATATTGGCTGCTAGCTAGGCAGGTTAAATAAATAAATATACACAATTAAATCAAAAAGTAACCACCTTGCCATGTTAGATTTCGATAATATAGTAGACGTAATATCTTTCTTCTCTTTAGGTGACGCGGTTGGCAGTGATGAATTTGAAACATGTTGCTGTAAGAAAAAATATACTTAGAACTTTCATAATATATTATTTTATAGTAGTCTAATAGCACAATATATCTTATAAGATCTCATATCTCAAGAAAATTTGAGAGATAGTAATAATAAAAGCGTAATGTAAAAATGAGAATACAATCAAATGAAATTTTATTAAAGCATGTGGTATAAATATTTATTTGCGCTTTTATTAAGTTATCTAACTGCTTTCTATATAGTTAAAATGCTGTGTCTGGATATAATCAAAATATTTGCTTTAAAACAACCAAGCTATATAACACAACTTAGTAAAATAAGCATATAGAAATATTTTAATTAATAAATACATATTTATCTACATTTATTAGAGCTGAACTTTACACAAATGTCCGTATAGTTGATCACAAAGTAATTAGCGATAGCACGAAACGTATAAGCAAACGCACACAAATAATAAGCCAAAAATACAGCGGAAATAAGTATGCACAATATAATATAATGCAATAAATACACCACCAATTTGTCCATGTTTAAAATATTTGTTTCACGGGAAATATTTTAGCAATCGAGATAAAAAGTTGTCACAAAGAAAGGTTTTTTAAATTATCTTAAATGATTACTAATAAGGGTATTACGACTGTCAATCAATCTTTATTTGAGTTTTGCGTATTATTGTGACGTAATGTTTATTCAAATCTTACCTAAAGAATATCTGCAATTTATTGACAAATCATGTAAATAAAATGATGAAAAAGAATTTCGACCTCAAACGACATATTACATATCTTCACGCCAAGTCCTTTACGGAGTAGGGATAGAGTATCGAGTGCCAAGTGTCACGGCTCTTACATACTTGCCTAGCTTCCTCCACATTCATTACTTTCTTCATACATACACGCCGGTTTTAGAGACTCTTGACTCTTGATTCTTGACAAGTTACAGTGCTTGACTCGCTTCGCACAATTCAATGCTTATTTCATACGTTACTTATGGAACTGAGAGCTGGGTATGTCAAAAGAAGCATGAAAGTAGGTTAGATGCATTCGAAATGCGTGCGCTTTGGAAAGTTTGTGAAGTAACGCTGGGGGACCAAATTCTCAATAGCGAAATCAAAGAAAGAGTGGGATTGAAAGGAAGTGTTGATGTAAAAATGCGAAAGGGCATGCTCCGATTGTTCGAACATGTAGAAAGAATGAACGATGCAAGATTGACTAAACAGATATACAATGCGAATGTGGATGGTTGTAGCATGCGAATGGGATTTGGGTACCTACCCGGGGAGACCAAGGTTAACATGTTACGACCAAAGTAGATATTTTTAACATAATATATTGAAAATGTATATAATAATTCGAT
Source organism: Caria ino melicerta (assembly GCA_018237365.1). NCBI lineage: Eukaryota > Metazoa > Arthropoda > Insecta > Lepidoptera > Riodinidae > Caria > Caria ino. The sequence goes on from DVZN01000046.1 coordinate 5,242, forward strand.
TTGCATTAATTTGTTAATTTAATTAATTATACCAATTCTATCGATATACTTAAGACTTTTCTGACGATAGCATGTTTAAGGATTTAACTAAATACTTGTGAATTTTAATTATACTAGTAACAACCTTTTTTAAGGCATTTAAAAAAGAAATTATAATTTATTTATTTCATGAGTCCTATATTTGTAAATTAAATAAATTACAAAAAAAGAATGAAATAAAAAAAGCTTGCGAAATTTCTATCCTTTTCTTGATCATCACACAACGACATATTGCAATCAAAAAACTAACTAGAACCTTGTCTGTCGGTATCGTTAGGCATGTACGCTACTCGTTAACAAGAACAGCTTGACTGACGGATCAGTATTTGGTAGTAAAGGTAGTATTACGTAAATTAAAATCAATCTTTCTGCACCAGTTGTTTAGACGTTCCAAAGTATTTTTTTGTTTATTTCTTCAATCATCATTGCAAATAGCGCTAATATGAAACAGGTTTTAAAATATAAAAAGATTTTGAATATGAATTTTGATAGAGATTGCAATGTTTTATATTTGTCAATCGAAAAATGAATGAGGTACGATCGGGTCAGCTAGCTGTATTTACACATTTATAGAAAATAATAAGAGATACGTTTATTAAGAATACACAAAAGTGATCACGCACAACAAGACAGTGTAACGAATAAAACACTAAGTTTAAGAAAAATATAAATAAGGAAAAAGAACAAAAATTAAAATAAAACCTACATATCCTTAAAAATTACAAAATTTATTGAGAATACTGCACTGTTAAAAGAAAAATACTGAGTATTTTGAGCGGCTGAGCTATTTGAGCTGTAGGTAAAGTTTAGACAGTTAGATTTTTTTATGTATTAATTATTCTTTTTTTCTTAAACTAAAGCATAATTATTATACTTTAGTTTAAGAAAAAAAAGCCACCATTAATTTAAATAGATTCATATAGCCAACACATATGTACCTATAATACTTATAAAACTATAAGAACATAAATAAAATGTATTAGGTGTATGGAATTTAGATACCCCAAAACGTTTATATTAACGTAAAGTTTATGTAATTAGCAAATAGTGTAGTGGTAACCTCTACACTATTCGCTAATTGCATAGTTTATTTTGCACATTACAAGATAGCCAAGAAGCGTGAATAATATTAATGTTGTTTAAACCAAAGTATGTACCAATTATGAATGGAAAAATACCAAATAATTAAAAGTAACATGAGTCGCAAATATTTAGCGATAGAGTGCGTAGATTAATTGTTGGTTACTTGGTTGTTTTAATGCGTATAACAACGCCAATTTGACCAATAATACATAATCAATAACTGTACCGAAATATCGACAAATAAAATATACCTAATGAAAGCTTGAGCATCCCGTATTTATATGTTAATACTTAGTATTTCTGACGATTTCTCACATTTCACTACTTCTTATCAAATATTATATACTCTTCAGCCTTGACTCTTACAAGATACCGTAAGCACTGAATAATTTTAATATTACTAATTGCCAACGTAAAACACTGCATACGCGAAAAAGATGTTTCTACAAATTATTTTCTAACATTCAAGTATCATTCAAGTGAATCCCATGACTCCTCAAAGCATAGCGTGTAGTTAAACATCTGTGCTTTTGCATTAATATCCAATTTTTTTAGTAATACTCGTATATTGATTTTTACTCATAGATCAAAGAAATAAGATAAAGTTTTATAATTTTACTTAACATTTTACTATACTAAAAATAAAATGCAGTAAAACATTCAGAATAAAAAACCTACATATATATGAAATGTTTTACATTAAACGAATAATGTGGATATTGGTACTGTGACATTACTTTAATATACCTATAATTCATACTCAACAAATGCAAAAGCAATTACTTACAACGCAATCAGTTATATAAATAACATATTTTTATTGTGACTCTTTCTACCTTACAAGTCACATTTTAAATGATAAAAAAAATCATTAAATTTACATTAATTAATGGAGTCATTGATACATGTGTTCCATTTAAAACTATTGTGTAGAATGTAGATAGTAAAATACAGCTTAATGCCAATACATGCAACGAGTTTATAAAATCTATAGGCGTTGTCATTCCAAGCATAACTAAAAATACAAAAACATATCACTTATTTTCACAGACCTTTTTCTAGAAAAACATTTTCTTTTTCACGAATGCATATAAATTTATGCATGCCATGAATTTCACTGAGCAAATTGTTATACAATAAGCAATCAAAACGTATCCTTAGCAGGCATTTTTAATTCACAAAACCGACAACCTGAAACCTTTTCAACTAAAATCTTTTAGCTCACTTTAACGTTCTGTTTCTAAATATTATAAAACTAGTCTTAAAATGTTTCAGTTTGTGTATTTTAAATTCACAATTTCGTGTAAAAAGATTTCAGATTGTTGTTATACATTTTAGCACCCTTTAAAAATGCACTACACATGCAAATATGTTAAGGAGTCTTACGCTCTTCTGGATGGCGCGAGCGAGTAATGTGGTATAAGGAGGCAAGGGGGAGTTGTCGTCTAGCCACTGTTAGTACCAGCGAGCGCACCCGGCGATGAACATTAATGCGTATGTTAATTACAGCGTGATGGCACACATTTAAAAGGAATTTATGTTGAAAGGAGTAGTTCTAGAGTTATATAGAGCCTCGGCCGGGTCTATGTACACTTAACTAAGAAATAGATAAAACATGTTAAATACATTACAAGTATTATTTTTTAATTGGCTTCATTTTTTGGGTTAAAGCAAAAATGTATACCTAAACGTCATTGTACAGTAAAATGTAAACAAAGCTATGTAGCGGTAAGCTTGTTGTAAGACTCTAGTTTTGTTAATCAAAAAGTAATTTAGCTTTATTAAATCGGAGGTTTTACATTGATCAGATTTAAGAAAAATTAATAAAATAAGGTGGCAGTAATCGTTTCGAAGTAAGACAACAAAAATAACTGATATAAATTATTTTGGAGCCACGAAATTATACTTCAGATGTAAATAAGTAGATAAGTATGTTTTACCCGGACTTTACTAATTTATAAGCATTTTTTTGAGGTAGTTTACAAAAACCTGGCCGAAATTAAAAATCTCCTTTCAATTGAAGATTTAATTTTTAAGGTTATAATATAAATGATTTACGTAAAAACTAAGATATGGTATTTAAAAATGCTTACACAATTTAAGTAAGCACATAAAATTAAGTTTCTTTACATTTTGTGTAAGCCATCTATTCCTTTCAAATCTGTAGGTGTCATTAAGTTATCAGTAAGCCAATGTAATCAAAAATAATAAAAGTTTAATAATAGTATATTTTTTGTTTTTGTAAGTATTTTTTATAAATACTTTACATATATGTGCATTTTATACATTTGAAAGGTTTTCATTAAATCAATTATGTAATATTTCTCTATAAACTAGGTGGAAATGAATTAAATTGTAGTACCGTAAGTTAATAATTATTGCGCAATAATAGAAATAAAAAAGTCAAATGACATTTGAGATTAATTGATTTTTCTGTGAATGTCGGGTTAAGTTCTGATAATAATAACATAGAAGTTATAAGTTTAATAACAACATAGAAGTTACTTTTTTCCTTGAAATATAAATGTTAAAGTATAATAAATAACTATAGTTAGTAACTTAAGAAACCATCAGTATCATTATAATACTAGTATAGATTAGGTCGACTTATGTAAAAGTCAGCATTAATTGATTTAATTCTGAAAATGTTTAATACGTAATAAAATATTTAATAAAAAGTTGAAATAATGAAAACCATAATTATAAGTATAGATAATTTAACACATTTTAAATGTTTGGAATAAACAGATAAGATATAATTTAAATTTGTTATCACAAATACACACATAGATATGTAAATGAAAAATTTCGTACCCCGTCAAAAATGTCCATGACCTCGTCCCACCACTAGAAAAAAAAGTTTTGGTTGCTCAGTATACTACTTGACTACAAACGAACCGAGGTTATACTTGTGATTGATCAGGTGTTCCCAACGCCATCTTCATATTTATTGTTTCAAATAGAAAATAAATATAAAAATATATGCATGATAAAATATATAGTGGTACTTAGTATAAATATAATGATATCGTGATTATAAATGCGCACAAATGAATAAAATTGAAATATCTACAACATTAATATATAAGGTTTTTGATAAGTGTATCTAATTTCCGAAACTGCAAGATCGATTTAGACGGGTTGTTTACTGATAGATAAATGACGTTTTTTAAAATAGGGTGACTTTATTATGTAGCATTAATTGTATTTAAATGGAACGTAGATATTGTTAAAATAAATTACTTATTTTACGACAACTTGACTACCCCGTCATGGTTTAGGGTCCTTTGCAGAATGTACCATCCTTCTTCCTGCCAGGCATCTCGTAAAGGCGAGCATAGGCTTACTGTGACTTCCGACTAGGTGGTAGAGTTTCGCAGCGGCTTGCTCGGATTGGTACCACCGCCTTACTTATGCGTCATCGTTTGCTGTTGAAGTTTTCTGGTTTGGAGGGTAAAGTAGTCCATAAACTTAGTGTGCACGAGATTTAACATCCTGGCCCCAAGTTAGCTATGCACTATTACCACATTTGATGTCTATAGGCGCAGTGAATTTGTTTGCTATCAAGAAATCCGTCTGCTTTCAGTATTATATAAAAAAAAACTAATGCTGTTAATCGCAAATATAAATAATATGCTAAATCTATGCAATATTCTTTCAAATATGAATACAGATGTAATAAAGGAATATTGGGAATACCTGATCATAGAACCATAACGGTTGTTTCGATAAACTAGACAATGTATTGTCATACGTGTTACATGAAATGCATGTGAAGCTATAGCTAATGTTAATTTATTCCCATCTAACGCGACTATGTTTGAATTGAAATGTTCACCTGCTTTGCTTCCTTATCAATAACAGAGGATCTTCCGGGCACATAGTTCTCTATTCTGCCAGGTTGGCTCTTATAAACTTCTTGACTAGCTCTCGCCGATGCTAAGGTACTGTACCTAGAATGCAATGAGTAAATAAAATAAAAAAAAACTTGAACAAATGTATAAAGGATTCAGAAAAAGTGTCGCGGATTTGGGTTTTTAAAATAGCTAATGAAACTAAATATTTTTTTAGTTCAAAAATGTTAAATATATCAACGGCCCTATTATGTGAATTGACCTGATCTATGTCCTAACCTCAAATTAAATAACCGAAATACAACTCAATACTCTATAGTTCGATTGTTAGGTAATAAGGTTAGTTTATAATTAAATTAAATAATTGAAAAAAGTACCTACTTTTTCGCCGTAATTTTTTCTAATTTAGGTGCGTTTAAATACATCTACGCTACGCTCGCTTTAGTATCGGCCAGTTTGATATTTAAATTAAATTTCTTTTAAACATTACCATTTTAATTGTTCATATTTTATTTTTAAATAGGCACTTATATTAAATGCACAACAAAATAGTATATTATAATTACTTTTTACTTTAAAAATTATTTTGTTCAAAATTTATTTTCGGTCGTAAGGAGTTCCATAAAACATTAGTGTTCTGTGGCTCGCGTGCGAATTCACTTGACTATCGCGGTTAAAGTTGTAATGTATTATACTAATGAGTTGTTTTAACTGTACGATAGAGAAACTAGCATTAACCTAATATATTTTGATCATCAAACAAAATGTGGTGGTGAAGTAAATCCGTGCAAAACTAGCACACGAGCCCTATGTTACTAATGAGTCACATTCCTCCCGTATTTCGAGTAATCTTACTTTATATGACCGTATATAACATATTGAATGTTGTCGAGGCTAAAACGTTGACTTATAAGCATAAGTTAATTGGCTCTGTTACTCCAAAACATTGTACAAATGAAACTGGTGAGATAAAGTATTTGTATAAAAAAATGTTAAACAGTGGAAGGGTATTATTATAATTTTATTTACAAAGGGCTTCTATCGATAACTATGAGATTAGATTATTGAACCTCATATGCATGCATCTGTATGTAGTCTGTGCTCATAAGCAGACACAATCTTATCCTCAAACCAAAACATAACTCGAGGAAATGACACAATATTTTATCATATTAATGTCTCCAGAAACAGTAATCATTTAGGAAGTGCTAATATGACAATGCTTTATTGGTCACATGCAGGTAAATACTTACACTTCTAAATATGACCTGATACCAATTTTGGGCGACGCACTCTCATTTGAGCTCATTTTTAGCTCTCTTGTCTAATTAGGTGAAATTGTAATAAACGAAAAGAGAAGTAGGCCCAAATAGAGTGAGTAAACAATATTGGCGTTGGCATCAACTAATATCTAAGTGTGTAACCTCTTGATAATATTTATCTTCATGATTAACTATCACTTTTTAACACTATAGTATAAAATAAACTTACTTATTACTAGGTAGGTATGAACTATCAATATTGTTTCGGGTTTCTTCTTGTACTGAAGCTGTTCTTCTCCTAGGGCCGGATGTGACGTCACTGTCGTATGCGTCGCTCCAAGTGCTTGACGCAAGCCTGCTACTCCGACCTTCCGGCTCGCTGAGGTAACCAGACCTTGGGTCGAAATATGCATATTGTGATCTGTTGCTCCCCGGTCTCTGTAGTGCTTCCCGCTCTGTGACAAGTAATACTTTAGTATATCTAAAAATATTAAGCTGACAAAGCCTTAGAATATCTGATTTCAGTTAGGATTGGTTTTCTATTTTTGGGAGTAAAAAAACAGAGAGTTTTTTTAAAGGTAAGGAAAGCGCGCCGCTTAGCAAACATGTTTATGATAAGCATGATTGGACCCACTTTAACCCACTGAGTTAAGCGTAAATAACATTTCCTTTTGCTTAAGAAACGTGACCTCTCCAAACAGGGGCATCTCAAAGATGAATACGTTAAGTGGTAGTTCTCAGGAGCGTTTTTTAAAACGCCTTAAAAAAATCGCTGGGCGTTGGAATCGATCCTAATATTTCCAACACTTAGCGTTTATAATGCAAACTGTTCATAATCACTGGATTGATAAATAAGCGTTAAATAGACGTAGTGCTGACGTGAACATGTTTATAGAAAGGCATTTGTGCCATTTCAATGTTTTTTTTTAAAACGCCGTACCGTTAAAAATCAATACCAATTTAGTCGGCAGCAATAGATAGAGCAGTGGAAACCAACCCGGGCGGGCCATTGCAAAACTATACTACTCAGTTAATCGCTACGGTGCTCGTGGAAATAAGCCCATGCTTGCTTTTTGCAAGTTGCCTGGCAATAACATAACTTAAACAATACAAATGGATTTATGTTGTTACATGCATACTGGAAGCGTAGGCAGCTGGCAGGTTTTTGTCATATTATATTTATATTATGATATATTAAATATTTATATTACAAATATTTTTTTAATAAAAACATAAATAGTTTAAGTTAAAAAAAACGTTATTAATAAAAATATATATATCAGACTAGCTAGTATTTCAGTGTTTAGTGCTTATCGAAAAACCTTGAATCAGAGTGCACGGCTTGTGTATGTTATGTATAACGATGTGTTAGCTACACAAAAGACAATTTGTATATGAATTATATGCATGTGAACCTTATGTCACAAATATATCATATGTTATGACTTCAATTATGTTGGTATTCTATAAAAATATTTATATTTTGCTCTTGCAAGCATGTAACTCTCATTTATTTATCAAAAATTAAGCAAATATAAACATTTTAATAAAGCGTTAGTTGAAATGATAAAATCATTATAATTTGGAAAAAAATATAATCACCTCGTTGATTTTTGTATCGAACTGTCACATAATCCTCTGAAAAAGAATGTATATAATTCACATAGTAAGTTAAGATTATACTTAATTCAAAATAATCAATAGAATAAAAGATAGACAAAAAATATAAGTACTTATAAGTAATGCGAAAAATGTGTTGCTAATTTTTATGAAACTAATATTTAAAGTATGAACAATTTATAAAGAAAATTAACTATATTTTAAGGGAAAAAGTTACAAGGGATGCTTTAAAAAAATTGCTTCTGTGCAAATTAAGACGAAACTATATCAGTTTGTAGTAGATATAAAAAATGGGGCAGTCATGAGAACTGCAGATTTGGGTGAAAACTTGAAAGTGTAATTTAAATTTTAAATCCTACCTACCTAATCCGAGCAACATTTGCATGTTGCCTACGCTTTGCGAGTGAGTTTTGGTGAGGACAAGAAAACACACAATACACTGACATCTTCACGAATTCTTCATTTTTGCACATTCACTGAACAAAATAACACAAAATGCCACCAATTTTGGCCACTTCATTCTGAATTTACACGAAATATAGATTCTATACATATAATAAAACTGTAGAAAACTGAATTCTGTACATTAAAAATATTTAAGAAAAATAGGCATAGGCGACTAAAAATAGGCAGGCGAACACATTTCGAGCATTTTTCGATATTTTGTCGGTCTGTTAATTTGTCCTTCAATTACGCAAAATCTACTGAACGGATTTTAATGAAAAGTATGATAATATGTATCTGTGTTACTTACGCAATATTAAATTGGTAGATTGTAATAAAATTTGGTAGGAAAGTAGATTATAATATTTCTCAACATACAGGATACTTTTTATCCGAGTGCGTAAAAAGGGAGGCAATGATTTTCGAAAAGTTTGATAATATGTATATGTCACTTACGCAATATATAATTTTTAAATTCTAATAAGATTTGGTAGATTATAACATTCCTCAACATACAGGATACATTTTATCCAACTGCACAAAAAGAAAGGCAATGTTTTTCGAATAATCTAAATTGATTATTTATTATCAATAATATAATCGTGAAATATAATCGTGAAGAGCAATAATATAATCGTGAACAAAATAACACGGCTATTTTTATCCGACTGCACAAAACTGCCCACGGCGCTACGCCTACGGCGTCATGCCCATGGCGCCACGCCCACGGCACTAAGCTCTTGGCGTCACGCCAATTTCACCACGCCCAAAGCACTGCGCCTACAGCACTGCGCCCACAACAACACGTCTATAGGGTCACGCCCATAGCGCCATGCCTAAATTGCTACGCCCACAGCACCTCGCACATAGCGCCACGCTTACATCGTTACCACGCCCACAGCACCACGCACATAGCGCCACGCTTACATCGTTACCACGCCCACAGCTCGCGGCATTACGCCCGGGGCGTCACGCCCTCGACGCCACGCCCACGCCGCCACGTCTACGGTGCCACGCCGATAGCACCTTACCCATGGTGCCAGGCCAACACGCAACGCCCACGGCGCCCAAACATACTCAAACACATACATACAACCCACACACAAAAATACATCTGCAGACACAGACGTCAATTTGTCTGACGTGACTGAACGTCACGCAAAATTTGGTATTATATATTGGATACTATTGTTCGACTACGCAAAACGGAGGCAACGTTTTCTATAAAAATTATTTATTTCGTTTTTATTCAACCGCACAATATATTTTAATTAATAGATTGCGATAAAAAGGATTAGGATCAGAGCACCCAGCCACAAACAGGACTGTTTTTATCCGTCGCATTGTTCCAGCTAATTTCTAATAATCGAGTTGTAATTCATTTTTTAAATGTAAGCAGTTCTATGAACTGTTTACATTAAAAAAATGTTCCATATATTAAATATAAACCGTACTATAGTTATTAAGTGTCCGCTTGGTTGAAGTCGCAGGTAAAAGCTAGTTTATGAATAAACCTGCACCCATGTCTGGTCGCAATCCCGCCAAAACACTTTTTTTTATTTATGACGAATTTTTAAACGGCAATTACTTCGTATTCTGGCTTTTGTGTCAGCCAGTTCGATATATAAAATAAATTATTTTTTTGTTATTTCTTTTAGTGAAAACCACTAAAGAAATGATTCAAACAATTATCACAATACATAAATTTATAGTATTTGCTCTAAATACCTAGTTACAACATTAAAGGTATCTTTTTCCCTTTTAGGAGGAGATTTAAGCACAAACTACTTTTGATATAACACTTGAGGCAAATACTCACCGTCATATTTGTTTTTGTGAATCGTATCATACATTTTTTTGTACCATCGTGAAGGATCTTTAACTTCCTGAAATGAACACAAAATATTTTATTAAATTAATTTATGTACACATTGTATATTTTGTCTATAGTCCACATATTTTCATTGATGAAAATTATCGCTGAAAATCGATAATCGTAGCCAAATATATCTTTTAATTAATTATTTTTGACAATTTTTGTGATAAATATGAGTTTTATCTCTTGCTGTATGTATATACTAGTAAATATCAAAAAATAGCTTGATCGATTGTGATAGAAATTGGTACACAGTGAAAAAACGTGGTTGTGCATATAATAAGTAAGCTAGGTACCTACTTGCTACGTATATAAAATATAAAATGATGGTCATTGAAGTATCAATTAAGACAGTCATTACAATCCACACGGGCGAAACTTTAGGCTTACTTAGGCTCACAACTTAAAATGTAAACTACAATTAGTGAGGTAGAGTGGGATCATGTGAAGTCGACTTAAGTCGAGTTGAGTTGAGGCAAGCCAGGTTAGTTCGTATGAGAGCGCATTGGTCAACGAATGTAATCGTGAACTACAATGGTGTTAATGTTTGTGAATTTAATGAAATAGTGGCCCTGAAGATGCTTTAGTTAGCGAAACCGGTAGGTATAATAGAATAGGTATAATAAAAATACTGTCAAAGTGTACAAGTGACTTTTTTAATCATGAAAATGCAATTTCACCAAGCGCCGACGATAGAAAGTATAGAACGCATTGATCAAGTCAAGTCGAGGAGAGTCAAGTCAATAATAAATAAAAACGAAGAATTAATTTAAAAAAGAACTTACTGATCGTAGTGCTACAGGCATTCCGTCTTTGGTAGTAGGTCCTATTCCGTCTATTTTCTTTGGCGCATCTGCCATCTTCCGACTGCCTCGCTCGTAGTCGCTCCTCTCAGCCTCACTTTCGCTGGCGTACTCCTTTCGTAAAGCATGCACTGAAAACATTTACGTATAAAACCATAATATTTTATTACAATTATATTGCTTATACGTCATAATTTTTTTGGTTCGAGTTTTTTTTATAAGTCGATGACAATATAACTAATAGACTCGTTGTATAGGAACAAATTTACATTTTAAAGTTACTTGTTTTATGTTTTTATTAAAAATGAAAATACTTGAAAAATAAGGCCCAACTTGGTAACTAGTTAGGCCTTATTCTTTGATCTCGTGCGTCAAAGTCAGACACCGACTACGTTCGATCACAGAGGCGATTTTTTAGTATTAAATGATACAATGTATTAGAATGTCTTTGGCTACAATAGCACACTTAATATTGTATCTAAGTAATAATTAATTATATTATTTATAGCATAGACACATATGCTTCGAGACTAATTTTGTGATCGTAACAAATATGCCTAGGTAACAATCTGCCTAGGTATATCTGAACAAGTGTTTTAAAAGTAGATTGCCACCATTGAAGCTGGATGGGTCTTACATCCTTCTTAATTAGCGTAAAACCGGCTTCTTTAAATTTCAGGTAAGATGACGGGTAAAAATTGTATTTGTGGGAGGCTGGAATTGCTAACTATAATAATAAGATAGAAAAAACCTACGGTGCCTTTTTCCAGTTGCCTGGCAGGAAAAATATATTTTGTAAATGGGATCCGCAACAACACAAGGAAAATTGTATGAGTATATTAAACAACATTTTCATGTAATTTCATACTCCCAAATCCTCAATTTCTTTCGTCTATTGTGACAGCCCTACGCACTACTATTCGTAATTTGAACTTATCCTATTTCGTCTATAAATAGCACCTATTAACACAGTAGTTACTTATATTTTTTATGAATAAACAACTCTACAAAACTGAATTTCAATGGAAAAATTACATTTACTTATTTGTTACAATGGGTGTTCGTTAACGATAGTCAATATATACAAGTGTACAAATATTATAAATACCGAAATAAATGTAATAAGCTCAAACCCAGAAGAACGAACGTATCTTTCATCAAATATCCGCTCCCGTTGGAAACCTCAACCTGTATATATGTGGACATGCTTAGGCGAGTAGGCTTATCACTCGAGCAACCAGGCGGTAAAGAAAAAAAAATTACCAGGATCGCCCCTCGGTGGTGACGGTCGATCTCGCGGCAACCGAGGATCTCTTTCTTGTTGTATGTGATTGGAGCTGTGTGACAACTGCTGGTCTGAAAATTTAAATAATACAAAATGAGTGGCGGAATGGTTACTTGACTCAAATGAATACATTTTTATAAGGTTTATTAGAAGGCTCGAAGGAAGAATAAGATAAAGGCTCAGGAAGATTTTGTCCTTTTCTTTCTTTCAGTTTGATCTGGTTAATCTCTGAAAGATCCTACGCCATTTTGACTGGATAATTTACTAATTAATTAATGTTACAAGGAGTGCCTTTAATTACCTAGAACAGTTTCAAGAATTTTTTTTCCATTTGTAACATTTTTTCGATTATCCACTCGAATGAAGTCATGGACAATGGCTAGTTCATGAGAAAATTTAGGACTTACCCTCGATTTGTCGAATGAGATATCCAGTAATATTTTAGTTCAGTTTAACCCTATAACTAATTAAGGTTCGTTCCATTACATTTATTTTCTTCATGATATTATAGAGAATATTATAGTAGGTTCGACTGTATAATTTAAAAAGTTGTAATCTATGGAGAGTTCAGGTGATAGTTTGTCCCGAACAAGGACGCTCGCCGTCCGCATCATTCCTATTTAAACTTTAATAACCGTCCTAATCTAACCCTCGTCACAATTGTATAGAGACGTTACATCTTTTACGTAAATAACATTTTCTAAGAATTCAATAACTGTCTCTAACCATAAATGTCTATTACCTTTTGTTAGTATTCATATTCACGCCTAAACCAATGTATATTTAATTTATAAAACCTTTTATTGTTCAATTTTTATATGTGGAAACCTTACTTATGGTCTGAGGTGAACAATGCCTATTTTCTTATATAAAAGGTGTACTCTGTAAATTTTATTTGCTGAGGATTTATCAAATTTTATTTATCAAATGATTTTAAACTTCGTATTATTAACATTATAATTATTTGTCGGGATGCTCACGATTTCATTTTATTATATCGACAAATAAAATAAAAAAGTTGTGAGTGTCCCGTATAAATAATAATTAATAATACATATTTTTTATAGCAAAAGGAGGCAAACGAGTGAATAGGTCACCTGATGGTAAGTGATCACTACCGCCCACAAACAATTGCAAAATCATCACAATTGCGTTGCCGACCTTTTAAAATCCCGCCCCTAATGGGGAAGGCGAAGTGGGCCTCCGGGACTCTCACAAACCAGACGAAACGCAGCAGCAAGCTGCAACTTTACGCTGGTCTTATGTTAGAGAGTGGTACGTTCCCCGGGCGCGCCGGGCCTTACGGCTACATACAATAATGTGTACATAGCATGGCACGGCATAATATGTATTAAACCAGCACATTGATATTAATCCTTCAATCAAAACACAGAAAGTTTAGTGTTAATTTCCAGAATATAAAACTATCGGTCCGGGTTTTATATTCTGAAATAATAATAAATAAAAAAATAAATATCCCAGGACAAATCACACATACTGATCTAACCCCAAAGTAAGCAAATTATTTGCTTGTGTTATAGATGTTAGTCAATGATATTACACATAGAAGTACATAAATAATTAATACCAATATACATTTAATACACACTCATTTAATCAAACAAAGGCCGCCCCCGTCGGGAATCGAACCCGAGCCTCGTTTTTCGTCGACGTGGTAAGACAACTACGCTACCACTCGGCCAGCGAGACGGCGATATATAATTTACAGAATAACTATCCTATGACTTAAACGCTTGTAGGCACTCCTAGAAAGGGTTAAAGTTAAAAAGGGGTTGGAACCTTGTATCAGGGATTATTAATTATTCAATGAGGAATTAAGATGCGGTCCAAAATTATATTCGTGTTTACAATTTTAGTCTGTGTGACACTTAAAAATCTTCGCGGGCGAAATCGCAGACATAAGGTTAGAATAAAAAAAATATGGGTCATGTTAGGCCTAACCTATTATTGCCGCTCTACATATGTGCTTATGTGCTTACCGTAGACGTTTTTTAGTTAGGAGGATAAGGTAGCTTGTTTTTTTTATGTTGGTAAATTACTTTTATATGGGACTAAACAAAGTTTTGGCTGGCAACGCAGTATTAATATTTGTTGTATGTATAGACATTGGAAAATTCGTCAACTTGCTATAACAAATATTATAACAAAAGTAAATATCGTCACACCCATATATCTTCGAAAGGGTAGGCAGAGGTACATACTAGTATGCACCCACGACTAGCCGAAAATATTAGGTCCTATGATGTGACGGGTGGCAAGTCCGTCGCCAATCGGGCACAAATCCAATCCCAGACAATGTTATGTTTTTCAGAAAAACTGGAAATATTCATACTTAGAACAAGTTGCCCGACCCGGGAATCGAACCCGGAATCTCTCGTGTCAAAGTCGGACACTGACACCACTAGACCACAGAGGCGATTTATTAATTTATTATTTACAAAACGTGTTTTATCTAGAAATATCACAAAAATATATGCAAAATTGTCTTCTGGTTGCATTTAGATATTCACTAGTCTCAGAATATATTTATGTATTCTTCAATTACATATCCAAAATACATTTTTAACCGAGATTAAATTTTAATAATCAGGTTGAGTACCGAGTTCGTAACACGGCCGAGTTCTAAATTTTAAGAGGCCGAATGCTAAAGAAAATGCTTCTTTTTTACTTTAGTACTTTTAATATTTTTGGTTATAAGAGTTGAAATAAAGCTATCGATGTTTTTTTATCGTTATCTTGTGATCTGTAAGTGTAAAGTGTTGGAAATGATGTGAAAGGAATATAAATATATGACAGGAACCGTGGAGGCACGTGCTACTTGATTTAACCAGTTGTATGTAGAATGGACAATCTGCTCTCATATCACATAGCATGAGAGAAGCGAGCGTAGAGAATAGAAGAGATTTTTAACAAAAAAAAATGCGTGTGAAGCCACGGGCATCAGCTAGTTGTATTATAAAAACTGGCATAGTGTAACTTGGACTCGGGAACCCCATATCGGTCAGGGTTCTTTTGTAGAATATACCAATTGCTTTCCCGCTAGGCAGCTCGAAAAAGGCGAGCATAGGCTTACTGTCACAGACACTGTGATATCTAAGTGGTAATGTGTCTACTTAGTTTCATACATAAAGTTAGCTTTATCACTACAGAACGACTTCTGCCAGACAACTTTACAAAATTCTTTTACACGAGACCTAATTTCCCGGACTCAGATTGGCAACGCACTGCTTATTTTTAATAATTTAGGTTATAGATCACTTTACCTTCAATATTCAGAATTTACTATATCACTTCACTTCTTCACTTTTATTAAATTACTAGCTGTGCCCGCGGCTCCGCCCGCGTGGAATTCGGTTTGTGTCAAAAAGCGACTTTGCCTATGATTTCTCATA
>DVZN01000047.1:0-20887 GCA_018237365.1 Caria ino melicerta
CTTTATAATAGGATGACAGTTAATTTTGGCCGCACCCTAGACCAACAAAATGTATTTATACACTGTTTACGCCGATTGCTTATCATAGTCTGCGGTTTCAAGGGGAAAAAGGATGTTATTATTAAAATGTTTTAAACTTATCGCTTCAAATTTAATATTATTCGTTTTAATAAATACCTACTTGCCAGACAGCCCGCCAGAGACTAAGAACATGCAAAAAGGCCAGAGGCGAGCATCTTTTAACTCGGTGGTAGAGTTTTGAAATAGCCTGCCCGGTTTTGAAATAGCTTGATACTTACGAATTACTTATTCCTGCTGCCATAACGTCAGTGCGTGTTGACGCGTTCCATTTTGGAAGTTTAAAGAAATCGGGAAACTTACTTTTACTCGAGGCTTAACATATTGGCTTCGAGTTGGCTAAAAGTTGCCATCTTTGGTGTGTATAATATAGGTACGGCCTAGGTTTCTGTCACGGAACCCTTCAGCTTGTTGTTTGCCTTCCAATGTTATAAAAAGTACCCAAATAAAAATTGTATTTTATAAACACCTTTACTAGACATGTGCCTGATTTAATAATTTCCCATAATGGGACTTGCCTGTCTTCGGCCAATTCTAAATTTACATAATTGAAATTGAAAAGTGTAAGGCGTAGTGCTTGATTGCTTCAGGCTATTATAGTGTCCGTCTGCATTGAAAGAAGCATTATGCTTCGAATTGCATAAAACTGGGCGGCTCAGATAGTCCTCACCAATAAAATACATGTTCTTGTTAGGTTCCCAAAAACTTAAAATGACACGAATGAATAGATGTTAGTTATTAAAAAAAAGACAGCGAACAAGCAATCGACTCTCTTGATGGTAAAAGGCAACCGCGGCCTATTGACACCAAACACATGCTAACGCAACTAGCGTTACTGTCCTGTGGCCAGCGTGTTAGCACTAATAAGTAACTCTACTGGCTACCCAACTCTCCAGACTGAAACATGTTGCAAAACCAGATTATCGTTACATCAACTAAAAATGGAGACCGGTGAACCCCTACCCGGATAAGCTGATGCCCAACCCACAGCCACGAGTCTTCTTGGTTGTACCCATTTTAGAATTACCCAATACCCAATTAGCCACCTGGCAGGGACTCAGTCTAATCTAAATGAGGGATTAAGGCATTTCGGTTATTGCGACCACTGGTCGTGGTCCGGGCCATCTAGTGCGCGAAGTGCCAAACACGGTGAAATGTGTTGTAGGTAGTAGTGAATAGATGGCGCTGTTAACAACTATGTGTTTAAACACAGCATTAACATGTCTATTCAATAACAATAATTTTGTTTTTTGTTTAATATTCCAGCAAAGAAAAATGGTGTGGTGCAGAAGCTATCATCGTCGCCAGTTACAGTCCGAGCGCGAACTTCCCTCGCGCCGCCACCCTCACCTCGGAAACCAGTTCCGAATCGCGTGCCACCTCAGAGGCCGAACTCCCTCGTCACGAATAAAGGTAAGCTAAAGCTAGACTTCTGATGCAGTAACAAAATGCTGCAGTTTCCATGGCAAACGCAATTAAAATAACTTTAACTTTTCCACAATTTATCTTAGCTTGTATTATAACGCATCACTATTAGATATATATATTACTATAAAGCATTTCTAAAAGGTATCACAGGATCACGGCCACACACTGAAAAAAAACGGCGAAAGAAACTCAGTGACCTTGTAACACCTATATTTTTGTGTAATTTAAAGAAAAACAATTCTTTCTTCCAATTTAAATATTACAAATACTTCATTTTAAATCAATTATTAATCGCAATGAAAGATTGGTATGAGGTGTTCATATTTCTTAGCCCGTGATTATCTAGTTTCATGAGTATTTTGTAATGTACGTAACTTTTTGTATTATCGCAGACTAGCAACTCTCAGCGGCTTCGTCTTCCAGTAGATACCTAAACTTTTATTAAACTAATTATGATAAAACACCTATTACCTATACCTACTACCTAGATAACATTGCCTACTACCTAGAAAAATTCTATTGCATGCATTGCATCATCTTCATCACTATATATTATGTATTTATAAAATTCTCGTGTTACAATGTTAGTTACCTTAAGAAACGGCTTTATTGGTTTTTACCAAATTTTATATGCATACCTATTCAGTATGTCTGAGAATCGGCTACTATCTATTTATCCTACCCTAGGTGATAAGGGTTTTTCAATTTTTCAACAAAATTTTTAATTTATGTTATGTGGCTATGTAATATCTATAATGTGGCATTAAAATACATAAAACTAAATTTTTACCTTTCTATCACTAACCCCTATTTAAAATATCGATAGAAACAAATGATAAGGCTTGTTTTACCCTCAGTTGCCGTTTGCCGGGTCAGTTAGCAATATATATGTATATCGTCCGCGTCGCCATAATCGCATTAGCCACTTCTAAACCGTTTGCCACCTCAAAGATCTACCTCTCTCTCTCCATTAAAAGGAAGCTAGATTGTTATATCGCCTTAGGCACAGCTATGATGCAAGGTGCTCTAAAGTTAGTTTAAAATTGGCAAGTCTGAATTAAGTTTGCGTGAAGGGGTTTCGTATGAAAATAAGTAGATGGGTAGAGAAAAGAGGATAATATTTAATAAATCTTTTTTATTTGTCATCTACTATTTGACTCACGTAGGTACTTCAATTTTTGCTACTTATCCTTCCAAAAAATATAATTTTTCGGACCATTAAAAGTAATAATTTTAATATTGTTGTATTTAATTTTATCCAAAATGAATCGTAGGGAAAATACACAAAAATTTAGTTTTTGAGTTTAGTGAAAAATTAAGTGGTTTTACGAAACTACTATAAAATGAAACTATTACAAATACTGTAGAACAATTGCACGAGTAAGTGAGCATTCCATGGTCGACTTTAATGTGACATGCCATGAACAAATTCAGGTGACGTAAAAAAGCTTTAGTTAGCTTCCTAACCTAAAGTAGATAAGGGGCCCCTAAATAGAAATTGCTACAGGCACCACGCCTAAAGAACCCTAATATTTTTTCAACCACACTCGGCACCCATTTAAGAAAATAATGTCAACATATAAATGAATTTATCATTAGCTAAGTTTTTTTTATAGCCAATAGCTTGGTGTAATGACCTTCCTGTTGGAAAGTTGTAATGATTGTTTTGCGATAAGAGTATACACGTCAGACTTAGTGCTAGTATAAGATAATATATTATTATGTTTTCGAATTAGAGCTTAATTACCGGAAACCAGTGACAGTGCTAATAAGTTAAAGAACCATATTATGGAGGCAACTACTTATTAAACATTTAGGTACTAGAAAATGAGTTTCGCTCTTAATCACGATAATGCTAAAGAAGAAATACAGTAAAAATATTAATATTAAGTAGGTATTTATATAATTTATTAGCTAACCTAATAATTTGTTCAAAAACTACGGATGATTTAAATTTTGGCTATTTTTAAGAAATATCATTTATATTAAATGGAGTAGTTAATTACTTACAAACATTTATTGATCAAAAATATGAGAAATCGGGATTTATCAACATAGGTACCTATCTACATAATTAATATTAAAATCGTCACGCCTTTAATACCACGGCAGAGGTACATACTAGTATGCACTCACGATTAGCCGACAATATTCGGTCCCATGAGGTGACAAGTCCGTCGTCAATCGGCCACAAAACCAATCTCAGGCAACGTTATAAATTAAAAAAAGTCACAAATAGAACAAGTTGTCCGACCTGGGAATGGAAAGCGGGACCTCTCGTGTCAAAGTCAAACCTATCTTTATCGATGGAAATCGATAATTTATACAGGTGCTGCCATCTAGCGAAAATTATACGTAACTGGAAGCGTGTCGACTTCAATCGAAAAAAAGCTGATTTTAGTACTGAAGTTAATCGATAGATGTCACCTTTTATATTATTACAAAAAAATGTCATCTAATAATATCGGAGACGTGCAGATAGGTAATAAAAAGTGTTTGAGAAAAAAATTCGGAAAATATGATGATTTTTAATACCTTTTGACTATATTAATGCTATACGAGTTTAATATAATGTTTTATCATAATGTCATCCATTCTTTTTTCAAGGAGCTAGTACTTAGTAGGTATGTACTGCGATTCCACCATACGCGGGTGTAACCCCTGTTATACTATATAATAACTGTGTATAATTCAAGTAGACCTATGCACTATCTAGTAGTATAATACTACCTACTCTCCAGTAACTTACTTGGACCGCTAGTACCTATTCCCGCCGCCATTACGGCTATATGTATAAATGGAAGGATAGACTAGCACACTAGCCTTAACACTCCGCCAAAAGACAGCGACGTACCCTTGATATCTTTGGTGTTTAAAGGCCATGCTAGCAGACTAGTGACATCAAGGTGTCGGCTTTAAATCTAAAGTCGGGAATTCACTAAACTGTCTGCGAGGACATGACTGGTCTAGTAAATTCCTGGCTTTAGGATCGGAGAGCCCTGTGCTTTTTTCGTATATATAGTACCTACAAAAATATGTCATACATTATTTTTATAGATACTAGAAAAAAGTTGAAATTCAACGATATTTAAATATACATATATATTCCACCTGTGCAGAACCGGGCCGGCTCTAGTCATATAGTTAAAGGTGTTAAGTAAAAAACTCTGTCTTATTTGTAAATTGTTATAAGCAAACTAAACTAAAATATCGTCACGCTCATGTATCCACGATGAGTAGGGCGAGGTACGTACTAGTATGCACCCACGATTAGCCGACAATATTATGTCTCATGATATGATAAGTGGGAAGTCCGTCGCCAATTGGGTACAAATCCAATACCCGGCAACGTTATGTTTTATCAGAAAAAAATAAAAACTCATGGAACAAATTCCGCAACCTGGGAATCGTCGAAGTCGGACACTGACACCACTCGGCCGCAGACTAAAACCAAAACTCGGTTTTAAATATCAAGGTTATCACAGAAGTAGACATACATACATACTTTTTTCCCGTGTTGATCCAGGCACCTCTACAGAATAGACCATCTGCCTCTCTGTCAGGCAGCTCGTAAAAAGCGAGCATAGGCTTACTGTCACTAACACCTTGTCCTCTGACTGCTGCTGAAGCGGCTCTCTCGTATTGTTACCACTACTTTACCTATTCCTGCCGCCATATCGTCAGTGCAGTTATGTTTTTAACATAAACCTCCTTATCGTAGTCGGGTAAAAATTAAAAGATCAGCATTGATCGCAGATATCGCATCGACAGTAAATTCTCCAACCAGATGATTTCGTTTGCAATATTATAGGTTCACAGGTACACGAGCTGATTCTGCAAAATATTTAGGATCCTAGCCTAATCTACGCTTTTATACTAAGTATACTATTAGTATAACGAGGAAAGTTTTTTGTTTGTAAAGGGTAAACTCAAAAACTACTTAATCGATTATGAAAACTCACCATTGGATAAGTAAGTTTTTGAAGGGTAATATTATAGGTTATGTTTTATTAAAATCGGGTTCGGTAGAAAACTGTTGCCGATTCCAAGCGGGCAGGAAAAAACGGCGAAACAAACTCCGAGGCAACCAATATTTAAAATACTTACACCTTGTATAATAATAATTAGTCAATGAAATAATATTTTATTCCACTTTTATATTTTTTTAAGTAATTTAAGTTCACTTCCAATTATATGGACGATGATTTCTTTAGCTATCCGAACGCTTCTTTGAAAAAGCAGCTGTTCTCTCTAATGCCTTGGTGAAAACTGCGGCGGACTACACCCCGACAAACATGTAATGTTATTAGCAAATAACTTATTTTTACAAGTTTTCTCTAGGAGCAAATAGCTTTTTCTTAAATGTATGCAATTTTACAGCTTTGAATTCCATCCCACGTTTGAATTATATAACGGAACATAAATACAGACAAAGTAATAAAAAATTGTTAAATCTGATATACGTATAATAATATGTAAATTGTAAATGAAAACGGATGTATCACGAATCTAGAAAAAGAATGATTTTCAAACAGAAGCTACAGCTTCATGTATATTCACCCATTATTTTGCGTTTATTAAACCGATTTTAATACAACTCAGTTTATGTTATTCCTGAGTGATAGTTATTATGTATAACCACCAACCATTATATGTATTGGTGAAATATTTTAAAAATAGAATTTCTAATTATAATCTTAAAATCGATTGTATTTTTTTCACCCTCTTTTGGGGGTTGGTTAAAAACGAAATGCACTATGAAACAGGAAATACACTATACGGTGTACTCTATGTCTATAAAAGGAGTTAAAACTTAAAACTTCTACCTTACATAAGCAATAAAGGTCTCCTTTCACCAGAAGAAAATATTTTTTACAGTCGATAAAAAAATGTCAACTAAGTATAAAAATTCTGACTGTTAAGCCAAGGGCATTTGATGTCCAGGGTGATCGTTGACAAATGAAAGTCAAACCGAAACAGCGACTCAAAGAAAGTCTGCAGTTGATGAGGGCAGGGACACAGTTGCGCGCGTATCCGTGAAAACACGCCTAAAACATTTAATTTGAAAAGAGATAAATAAAAATAATTGCAATGTTTCAAATACTTGAAACCTCGTGCTTGCAATTATTTAAGAATAACGTGCGGTTGTTCAACTTTTATTAATCCACCGAAATGCTTGCAAACAACCGTTAGCCTTAAATATCGTGGTAACAGTGATCTTGCAAAATAATCGAATTCAACAATTTGCTAAAAATGAGCCCGTTACATAAGTTTGTTTCGTTTTTTCATTCGGATTCTCGAAATCAAAAGAATTTGTTGAGGCAGAAAAAAATATTTAACAGTGAATTGAACATACGGACGGAAATTGAGGATCTGAAGAGTCAATGGAATACGTTTGCGCGGTACAAGACTAAAGGTATGACAAAAACGTTTTTTTTTTTTAATTATTAATCTCCACAAAGAAAGGTTAATTTAAAAGGAAAAAGAAGAAATCATTCTTTATGTTCTTTAAAATCCAAAAAACAAGTGAGATTCTTTATATTTTTTGTTGAAAATTTAGTCAATAAATATATTATTATTGCTTTTACGATTGATGCTGTTTTTTTTGTTTAAGTCATATTTTATCTCATGATGATAATTTTAATGACAATGATATTTTTTGATAATTTATTTTTAATGGAACAGTTTATGCTAATTTCAAAGACACATTAAATTAACTTACGTATTGTGTTTATTATGTTAATCTTAATTGAATTACCCCTCATTTATAAAGTTGGATAATAGGATATGATATTATTACTCGACAATCTTAAATCCTTTTGCGTATATAATTATTTGTAGTTAATATTCTACATTTTTTATTACTATTTTAAAAATTTAACAGTCTCAAGTTTTTGATAATTTTTATAAGGTATATATATACTCGTAGTCTTAAAATTTAGGGCATTATTTTGAACATTCCACAGCCTTATATTTTTTTTTAAATTACTGTGAATGTCAAACTTATTAAGGTCCGTAATATTGAAAGGCTAAGTCGATAATCTTGCAATTCCTTCCGCGTTCCGCTTTTTATTAATAATAATTAAATTCCGTTCGTTGCTAAGCAATTACCTTGAGTTGATTTCTATAAAAGTTTTAGGCTAATAAAGACCCGGAAATTTAGAAAATTGCTTAGACATTATCCAATTTTTGAAAATACTATTTTTTGCAGTTTTTATTTAAAAAATAACCGTTTAAAAATGTCAATATGTGAGTAATAAAACTGTTTTGAACAAGTCACCATTACCATATGGATGAATAATCCTTAAGCAGTAAAACTGCCAAACAACCGACTTCTCGGTCCCATACATCCCTAATTTTTTTATGGAACTATCTCAGAAGTGTTACGTACACTTTGAAAAAAAAAATATGGTCCAGAATTGGCAGAATAATCAGGTAACATAAAAAAAAAACCTCTGAAGGCGAAATCAGAACCTCTTTCTTTAAAAAAATGCAAAATTAACGAGTTAGTAAGTTACACAAAAGTAACTGTGTATGATTAAATAACTACATGTACCTACATGTTTATTTATATATTAATTAATCTATCAGGTCCGTCTGTACATAATATTTTTCGAAACATTTCCTGATAAATACTTACTTATTTGTTTCACGATTCCCTCATATCAATATTACAAAATTAATATTTTGCTACTGTATGTATGTTTCAATATCAAGAAAACCTTGACTGATTTTAATACGGAATGAAAAACAGCGTTTTTATTAAATAGGCTGTATAAAATAGTCCCAGCAGCTTCGCCCGCACATAGTTTTGCTTCTAATAAACCGATTTCAATGAAACAGAGCCTTTGTTACTCCTGAATAACATAGTTATTCAACGGTGAAAGAGTTTTTACATTCGGTTAAGTAGTTTCTGAGTTTATCCGTTACAAACTTACAATCGAATCTTTTCTCTTTATGTTCTTAACATAGATCTTAACAGTTATTATTTTTGTAGTTAGTGTCTGTCTGCTCCATCATTAATATCATTACGATTTGTTTTTTCAAATCTCCTAACCGATTTTCCCTTTTTAACCAATGTAATTAATACAAGTGATTTTCACTCATGTACAGACTTATCAAGATTACTATGGAACTAAAAGGTCTACATAAATACATATTTTCACGTCAAGTCCCTAGCGAGATGAAGGCAGAGAGTATCGAGTGCAAAGTGTCACGACTTCTTCCTCCTTCACCTCCACCTTCATTACTCTCTTCCAACAAACACGCCGGTGTTAAAAACTTTTGACAACATTCTCAGAAAAAAACGAAAGATTTGATCATGGAATGTCAGCCTAAGTTGCCCCAGGTTCCAAAAGGCCAGGAGAATATTCCTTTTGCTGATTTGCTTTGAAAACAGATCTACGATATTTTACCCGCAAAGGTATATTTAAAGACGCGGATAAACCCAGAGAGCAACGGGTAAAGATTGGATGGTTTTGAACGATCAAGTATTGTGGTTTACTTTTAGGGGTCCTACCTCCAGCAGTGGACTGCAACAGGCTGATGTAAATGTACTGACTTCCAATAAAAATACCTGGCTCTGTATTCCATGTTGTTACGATATCATTATCATATTTTAATTATCTATTTTTAATTTATACGTAAACTGGCTGAACAACTGGAACACATTTCGCAAGTACACTATACTTATTTGGTCATAAGACAGCAAGACACATTTAAATAAAAACGATAACATACTTTTCAATTAATTGTTGTTGCGCAATAAGCACTTATGGTCCGCACCATCTTGTTGTCCCTAAAGTTAATCTCACTTAATTCTCCGATGGTCACATCTGATGCAGAACTGGTGACTGGTGGAGTAAACGGGTTCACGACTGGAGGCCTCGGCTTGGTAAACGTAATTAGATTTATTGTTTAAGCGTAACCTCCGCTTTCAGACACAGGATCCCTACAAGCGCCGTAAATTTTTCTGTCTTAGTATTTTTTTGATTTTCCCGTAATAATATAAAGGAATTATTTAAACGCAGTTAAACTGCAAGAAAGTAATTCAAAGGCATTCACTTCGAATTTCAGCAGGTTTAAATATGAATAGTGCCAATGTCAATAGGACCAAATGAGAAAAAATCAAAAATTGGCTTAATAAATGACAGAGTTTTGAGAAACAAAAATAAATAAATTCAAAGGAATCATTTTGAGCGGTCCTCCTTTTGAAAGATCGGTTGAAAAACTAACATCAAATCTTGTAAATTTAAGATTACAGAGAAACATTCTTGTATCATAAAAGGAGGTCAGCGTCATAAAAAAGTGAGTAAAACTGAATATAATATAGCTTTAGAGAGATTATAAAGTCCGGAAATATATTATTAGTAGACAGTGGCGGTACGTTCTGTTACATTACGTACAATCTAGCTAGAGTCTCCGGTTGCGCTCGCGAGCAAATATTTTATTATCTGTTTCGCAGCATTTTTTTTATAATTACAACTACTTTCCTTCAGAGTGTGAATTTTTTTAAGTGCCCAATTCCAATAGAAAAACAAATACTTATTCAAATAAAATCCAATCTATTTGGTTTCTCCAAAGTACGTTATGCCACTTACCATTCAAAAAAATCTAATGATCCTATCCGAATTATTCGTATTTTTTAATGTGTGTCGGTTTTTAGCGGATTTTTATTCGGTTAAAAGGCTAAAATATGTTCGGCGTAATTAAAATGGAATTCTGTTCTCGAACTCCCCAGGGCAAAGTTAACATTGGCCCTGGTGACAAGAGGACCTTCGGTTTAATTGGGATTCCGAATTGAATCTAATAATGAAAATCGCCTCTCTGATCGAGCGTAGTTGTTGTCCGACTTTTAAGCGTGAGGTCCCGGGTTCGATTTCCGGATCGAGCTATGAGTTTACAGTTTTTCTGATAACGGCACCTTGCCTAGGATTAAATTTGTTTCTGATGTGGCGACGGACGTGCCACCTGTCACATCATGGGACTCAATATCGTCGGTTCATTGTTGGTGCACACTAGTATGTACCACTGCCTGCCCTTTACGATATTTTCCTATGCCCTTCACGAGAAATCGGTGAACTGAAAAAATACATATAGTGGAATATACTGTCTTCTTTTTAGAAGTCGTTCAAAATGTGAATTTCACGTTTGCCTTAAAAGGAAACGCATCTCAAAGTAATGGATTGCAAGTCAGTCAAACAACGGAAGTGCATTGCCATTTTGTAAACGATGCCGATGGCCAGCCGGTGTGGGTGGCATCCCCGCTCTAATCGATTGTCCGATTTATCCATTTTGGTTCTATTATTGTCGCTTTGTTTGGCCAAGCGGTGCTCGTGCTCAGATAATCGCTGGTGCTTCGCCAGAGTGCATTGTAGAGTATCTTCAGGCATCTGTAAATGTTTTCTTTCAGAATAGGTACCTATTGATTTGAATTTCTTGATTTGAGAGTTTATTACAAGAACTCATTAGGAGACTCTAAAATGAGGAAAAAGATTAAATGATTTTTAAAACCGTCTCGCTGACCAAGTGGAGAGCGTAGTTGCCTTACTACGTTGAAGAATAGCGAGCTTTGTGTTCGATTCCCGACGGGGCATGCGTTTGTGTGATGAAAAATGATGTGTTTTGCGTCTGGGTGGTTTTTTAGTTTATTCTGTCATTAATATATTATATATACATCTGTATGTATTATATCGTTGACTAACCTTCCATATCACAAGCAATACTTTGCTTACATTAGGGCTAGATCGATACGCGCGATCAGTCCAGGGGACATTTGTTATTGTTTATATTTTATTCAATAATAATAAGGAGTAACGAATCGAAAGGTTAAACTCCACATTT
The DNA here is from genome assembly GCA_018237365.1 of Caria ino melicerta. Taxonomy (NCBI): domain Eukaryota; kingdom Metazoa; phylum Arthropoda; class Insecta; order Lepidoptera; family Riodinidae; genus Caria; species Caria ino. Next base: position 11,350 of record DVZN01000047.1, read on the forward strand.
TTCACTTAGGTCCGGCTCCCCTATGTATAAGGAGCAAAATATTGTAATAAGAAATTCTCTATCTAACAATCAAAACCGCATTAAAAAGGCTGGCTTAGGAGGTATTAAAAGCCTAATAGACCCAAATAAGGACGGTGGCAGGGAAAAAATGTAGACTTTCTAATGATTTAAATCTACCGTTTGCAAGATTAAGATAATTTTATTAAAAACATTGAATTACTCGTATGTATTGGTGTGTTAGCGTTTTTGATAGTTGCAGACTACTTCAGTATTTAGGTTAAAATTATACATCGTTATGTGCAAATACAATGTAATAACATATTATCATAACTATGTAAGTAAAAGTGGTTTTGTATGCAGTTTATATGTTACACAAATATGAACAAGTTACTTGAGTCAATGAAGTAATCTGTCATTGCATTAGGCGTTATAAAACTTACTTTTTACGTAAGTTTCAGGATGTGCATTATCATCGTAATATCCAAAAATATACCGTAAAAAGTGTGGAGTGGTGGGTAGGGCAGGGTTTTACGTGTGGTTGGGCGTGGTTGCATGGAGTCGGGAAAGTTTTGTTAAAAATTGCGTGCGAAGCCGCGGGCAACAGCTAGTAATATATACGCCTACAATATACCATAATATATTTAGCATTCTATATGACTTATGCTAAACTGCCTCTCTTTTGCCTATACCAACATTCTCGTCGCCTATACCAAAGGTGGTAGTGGTGCGTTGCCAGCCTGAGGCCGGGATAGGCTTCGTGCAAAAGTAAGTTTACCGGCTACCTAACTTTCCAAACCAGAACACATCAACGGCAAGCAATGACGTTATGGCGGCAGGAATAAGTAAGCCAGTGGTATCATTTCACCCGCTCCGCGAAGCTCTACCCTGGTCAGACGTCACGATGTTAGTGAAAGGAAGCCTCGTAAGTAAGCATTTGACGAGCTGCCTGGCACGAAGGCAAATGGTGTATTCTGCAAAGGAGCTCGGACCAACACCTGGGTCACCTCTGCCGGCACTTCGATTTTTTTTATACTTAATTGATATTGTTTATTATATAGTTAAGTAAAGTTACCTGCTATTAATATTATAATAATTATATCAAATAAATAAATACATATTTTTCGCCTCTGTGGTCTGGTGATGTCTGTGTTCGACTTTGACGCAGAGGCTCTGGGTTCGATTCCCGGGTCGGGCAAATTGTTCTATTCATGAGTTTTTTCAGTTTTTCTGAAAAACTTAACGTTGGCTGGGATTGGAATTGTGTCCAATTGGCAACGGACTTGCCACCCGTCACATTATGGAACCTAATATCGTCGGGTAATCGTGGGTACATACTAGTAGGTACCTCTGTCTACCATTTCGAAGATACACGGGCGTTACGATATTTATTATATTTATCTTATTTCTATCTATCAATATAATATATCAATCCATTGTATAATCTATTGGAAAACAACAAAACGATTGCGCTATCAGCAAATATTACTTACTTGTAAAAAAGAGAATTATGACTAGCAACAGTGTCATAGGTTAACCAGTTTATGCAATCGATAACCCACATTTTCGAAGATAGTTACCATCTTTTCGATTAATAATTACATATATAGTCAGTTGCCAACATCAGCTTTGAAATCACAATGATATGATATAAGGGGCGAGCAGAATGAACTGTTATGGAGTGAGCCTGTGACGCCACTATGAAGTCTGTCTAATGTCTGTTTAGTGTAGGACTGTCGCAATCACACAGACCTATAGTAGCGAGGTCCGACGGGCATGTTTATGCGGGCATGCCCGTCTAGTGAATTCCCCCTTTAGTGGTGAGGTTTCATTACGGTTGGACAGGAGGTCAGTGGCTTGCCACACGGCGTTAGAAGCAAGAAAAGAGGTGTATGTAAACAGACGTTGCCTTCTGTTATGCGATCATCAGCATATTCCAAATCCTTCAAAAGAAAATATTTGTATTGTTATACGTGTCTTGTAATGTTTGTTACTATTTGTATAGCATATAATATGTATTTATATGGCGAAACAAACACTGAGACGTAGCCCATATTGTTCACAACTGATTATAAGTGATATGTTAAACAGTATAGTTTTCCCTAGAAGGTATGAATATGTGGAAGTCGTGCTAAGCGCCAACGAGGAAAAATATAAAATATCTTAATATATACGTCATCTATTCTAAGTATGTTCATTTCATTGACAGTTCTTACCTTGTACTACTCCTTTGTTGAACCACCGGCGACGGTGAATCGGAATAGACTTAGAGACCTTTCACACAAGAGCTTCATTCGTAAAAGGTCTGCAAAGCAGTTGTGAGATTCCTGGCCCTGGTTAATACAGCTGCTCCGTTAAACCACCGGCGATGGTGATTCAGAACAGACTTAGGGATCGACGACGACCACGAAAGAGATTTATTCAGGATAGGTCGGCATAGCAATTGTGAGAACCTGGTATTACAGCTGTTCGTGAGCGGCAGTGATCACCAGGTGACCTACTCGCTCGTTTGCCTCCTATAAAAGATAGAAAGAAGTCTATAATATTTCAACAACTTTCGCAAGTCCACCCAAATTAATCAAACTGAGCTAATACAGTTTTTGTAATACAAAACGTAATAATTTCGGCGTATTCAAAGCGACGTCGTCATTCACAAGTTTTTTTTTGCAAAATAATACGTGATCTTAGGTTTAATCTTTTGATAACAGTTATGTAAGGAGTCGGAAACCTCCGCTTTATTTTGAAACCGGTATGATTCGTGTCAATACACTCGTGGGTGTAGGTTTCTTTCAATAGAAGAAAGTGTGCTGTCCAGATGTGGGTAGTGTTGCCAATTTATCCACGAGGGGCTGTCAGTTGTGTATTAAAATTGAATCTTATATTGCTCAAGCATTCATACGCGATCGTGTTAAAAACTATATGTATTATTAGCTATGTTCTATTATATATGATTAGTGTATGTCTGTACATGTTTGTCAATATTCTTATTATTGACATTAATTGTAACACTTTTAAAACTTTTAAACTTCCTACTAAGAAAATTTGAAAATTTTCAAAAGTGAGGAAGGTATTGTTTTAACTCAGATTTTCGAATATCGATTTTGGCGTTTTGAGGTTCCCCGAAGCTTTTGTGTCTATTTTCATGTTGACGTCCAGATATATGTGTGTACGTATTTATGTGCGTGTGTGTATGTGTGTGTGTATGCGTGCGTGTGCGTGCGTGTGCATGAGTGTGTATGTACGTTAACTTCTCTCACATAGGTTGATTTTGAGAAATCTTGAAAAAAAAAGGTTTTTATTTAATAATTTTTAAACGGCTCGACCGATCCATCTCAAAAACTAATCAGCTCTTAATCTCATTAAACCACGTCATTTGCCACCAATTTCATCAAAATAGGTTAATGCGTCCGTGAGTTATCTTTGGAGAAAGATACTGAAAAAGGTTTTTTTAAAAAAACTTCGAAGTTTTTGATAGAATGTTCTTCAGTTATAGAACATTGTAGAAGTTAAAAGCTACGTTAAATGTTGTAAAATTCATGAAAATCGACCTATTCCTTCAAGAGATATCAAACTTTAAAAATTTCAAAAATGAATACCTTTTTATTTAAACAGCTCAAATATAGCTTCAAGTCTACAACATATTTCGAGCTGTAAAAACGTTGTAAGCAAGCACTTAGTGGTTGAAGTTAGTGGGAAGTTGCAGGGATGGCCCATAGGGTCAACCGTTTTCCTAATTCTTTGTTTTTGTTTTCCTTTCTGTTTTTAGTACGGCCTGTTTTCGCCTATGTGGTGTAACGGTGTCGCCAGTTAAGACCGCTAGCCGCTTAGGTCACGGGTTCAACTCCCAGGTCGGGCGACTTTTCTTAAAATGTTTTTTGCAGATTATTCTGAGTAAGCATGACATTGCACGGGATCGGAAGTGCCCGATGGGCCCTAGTACCTTGGCTAATCGTGGGTTTGTTGGTATATCTGACTGGACTTACGGGTCGTGGGATACTAGAACATCTCTGCCTCCCATTCGGGGATAATAGGCGTGAAGGTACTTTTACTATAAATGTTTTATATTTACATCGTCGGCGCTTGCTGCAATTGTATTAGCATGATTAAACAGACACTTATACACTTCCACAGTGTGAAACACACATCACATAATATAATAAGGTGTTCAAATTTTAGAACAGTGTTTGGGATACTAAAATAAAGCTAAAACAATAAAAGTAATATTTTGAAGAAAAAAATATTTTATTAAAATTTTATATTTTTTCGGGAAAGTGATCGAATCCAGTACTAGGTCAGCGATTATGTCATCAGCTGTTTGTATTTGGTGTACTTGTTGCTTGTGTTCATTCCATGCTTAGATGAAGTAATAAAAGAGGAAGTTATTTATAAAAGGGGTAAGAAAAAGGGGTAAGAAAAAGGGGTAGTAAAATCTTGACGGAAAAAAAGCCAATGGAATGACTTGTTTATGTATTGATATGTTTTATTAGAAGAACTGAACACTGTCTAAAAACTTGAACAACTATTTTAGAAGGACTTTATATATTTAAGTGTATAATTGACTTTTTAATCATGACATGACATGTGATCAGTGGTACAATCTGTATCATTAATTCGTAGTAAATGTTTACCACGTAATTATACAACGAATTTGTATGTACACATACATGATACTAAATATATATTCGTATAGTAGTAGAGTTTATGTGTACACCTTAGCCATACTTAGAATAAAAAGCTCAGAATAGAAATAAGTATAATCATTCAAGTTGTCGTCGACGAGTCTTCAGATCTGTTCCTCCAACTAACGATCGTTCCAAAGCACACCTCCGGGAATTCAATCGGTAGACACTCCCACGCTTTATTTATTACTTCCTAACCTTCTAATTGTTCTAAGAAGTCTCCCGAAAAAAACTTCCCGATACAAACAAGGTAATAGCCTATAATTGTTTAGTGTCAACAGTTGACACGCGAACTTATTGTTCTCATTATTTGTTGCAATTTTCTCTATTTATCATTCACGTTTTTGTCTAATATAATACACAATGGGATAACTTTTTAAAGCATGTACTTATTGGTGGGCATAACTCTATAAACCCTACAGTAGTCTGTGGTTGTGTGTTCACTCGCGCATTACTCTATAACTTGTAAATTATCGAGGTCTATTTTTATTACACGCAGTATTAATAGCATTGCTTACGTACTTAGCTTCAAAACTCTAGAAACTTTTCTAAATATAGGAGGTTTATTTGTAGATATTGCGGTGTGATTGCGGAAACAGCCTCATACAAGTATACTTTATTTCTAACAGGGAGCGTGTGTATCAAACTCCACGCAGTGTTAAACACTGCTTAAAGCTCCACTCAAACGTTCACCACCTATTTTAAGGGGTTAGATGGTGGGCTCCAAAAACCTTGAAACATTTAGGGGTTTGTAAGTGATTAAAAAAATATTCTTGAACAAATTTTCTTAAACAAAGAGTATTTTAGCTTTCTAAGTTGAAAACTCCAAAAGTCCCATACAAAATTTCCCTTCTTTGAGGGGTTATGGTGTTCAAAAAATCTGATGTGTTTGCTTATTTTTGATAAAAAAAAGGAGCGATAATAGAACAAAATTTCCACATCCACTCAATGGATGTGAAAATTTTGTTTCTAATGTTATCGCACATTTTACTCTCTAGGGGTAAACTTTTTAAAATTTAATGAATGTGTACAATATAAAAGCTATTAGTGAACTAAATTTCATCTCTATCCGTCTTATACTCGTAGCCCAAACTGTTCGTTATTGAACCATTCCTCCATCGTCAGTTACCTTAAAGGCATCCCCTCTACCTCTACCCTTGTCTCTGTCGTTACCTCTGCCGCAGAGGGTTGTGCCTACCTATTATTGTCACCAAATATTAAAAAAATAATTAAATATCTCTATGCTCATATCCCCGAAGGGTTGACAGAAGTACATACGTCCAAGTGTCCACCCACGATTAGCCGACGATATTTTTAAACCCCAAAGTAAGAATTTTTAACCCCAAAGAAAGTATTAGGTCTCAAATGTGATACGTGGCAAGTCCATCGCCATATCAAGTCCAATCCCAGGCAAGGTTATTATTTCAGAAAAAGTGAAAAACTCATAGAATAAGTTGTCTGACCGTGCGTCAAGCTTGGACACCGACTAGGCTCGACCACAGAGGCGTTTTCGTCACTAATAAGTTAAAATTCTCCAAGGTCGGGTTTCGAGGAGGGCAGCGTACTGTTTGGGTCGATCTGCTTGATCGTCTTATATTTACATAAAACATACGTAAATAAGATTTGCACAGTGTTCGTAGTCCACAAGAACGTTAAAATGTAATATTATTTGTTACAACGCAAAGTTATTATTGTCTTACAAGTACAATGAACTGTAAAAGGTTTATGTTTTTGCTCACGCTAGCTAAACACGTTACACTTTATACTGTCATTATTTTTGCTAATCGCTGGAAGTCTGCAAAGTTAAAAACATTTATCTATTTAAATAAATCAAGAAACTTAATAATATAATATCAAGGTCCAGTCTTAATTTCGGGAGCCATAACATTGGGTTGATTTTTTTAACGTAAAACCAACACTGAACAATGGAAATCAGTATTAATTTTTTTGGTTAAAACAAAAGACAGCTTGCTGTTAAATAAACAGAATTAGCTATTTTAATTAACCCCCGTCGCTAACAAATGATCTTAAACACCTGGACAGATCTTCATAAACTATAGTAAAGAACCAACTGCAAGAAAAAAAACCTTATCCTAAGGGTGAAAAATAGGGATCAAAAGCATTCGAGGCGGCTGTTCTTAAAATAATATTAAAATAGGCATTTAGGTTACTTAGCCAAACTATTATCATAAATGCGAAAATAACTCTGTTACGCTTTCCCGACCAAACCACTAGGCCGACTGCGATGGGATTCAACGCGAAACTTCTTTTAGGTCTTCGTAAATATGTACAGTCTAGTAAAAGGATATATGATCATGAATGTACATTATGATCACCATGTTGCTATTCAGTTTCTGTTGCAAAGGCCATGGTCACGAGAGGTCTCTTGATTGATATCTCCGTAATTCAAACGTAGTAAAACTGAAAAAATATTGACACAGGTATGACTGCCATTAAATGGTAGAAATAGTAAAATAATATGGGGTTTGAAATATGTAACTTTTAGTGAGAAGGGGGAAATAAACTGTTGTTTGTTGTTTGAATATAAATTGTCAAAGTAAGAGTGCGATATGTTTTCTAGATTAGCAGTTAGCACATCTTCGACCTCTATATTACGCTTTCTATCAGGTAGGCGGAAGGTCATTATACTGAGCTAAAAGCTATTATAACGACCAAGCGCCAGTATTAATCACACAAGGATTCCGTAGCATGAATATTTGCAAACAACGTTTAAAAAACCAATGACATTTCACTGTATGCTCCTGTTCGCGCCGGCGCTGCGGAACTTAGTTTCTTTTTTAATTTTTTTCTTTTTCTTATTTTAATTACAATTTTCTAATTTCGTAATAAATATCCATTTATCTGAAATTCATATCAAGTTTATACTCAAACTTTTTGGTTGTGTCAAAATCAAATCAAAATAATCTTAAGTTGGAAACGAAAGGCTGATAGGATAGCCCTGTGGTGTCGGCAGAGTAGAAGAGCACTAACCTATGTCTGGGTATCGCAAAAGGCGATTACGTTCCCGTCCGGGAGGTGAATAGCAGTCTCTTTCGGAGACAACACAGTCCGTAACACACACCCATTGCACTCACCAACTCGCCAGCCCAACGTAAGGATAATGGAAACCCTCTTATACACTGAGGGAGGCTTTAGTATGCAGAGGGTTTCTAGCTAGGTTTCAGAGGAAACTAGGTGTTAAAGGAAACCTACAGGAAAAATAATAATTGCTTTATATATATGTATATATAATACAGTACTCAAGAGTCACCCAGCTCCTGTATTATTATTACTACACATTGCTCTTTAATGAACATTTTAGTCAATCAGTTTCACTTTTCACTGCATTAAGCAGGACTGTAAAGTATTGTGCAAAAGTGTTATTTAAAAAGGTGTGTTTACAATGGAGTTCTACCAAGAACGTAAGCATGGAAAACATCTGGAATTGGTGTGACTATTGAAGTGTTTGTTTTACGTAATATTGTATTATATAAAAAAAACCTAAGAACTATAAGAAGTCAGAAGTAATAGGATGTAAAACAATGTTCATTTCTTCACCTATTGTTTGCCGAGATACTTGCCTCTCATTATTTTTCTCATTTATATTGTTGCATAATTTGCGCCAATTCATGTAAAGCATCATCTTACCAAATACCGTGGGAATAGTTAAATAGTTGCTGAATAATTAGCCCGTGATATACGAACTGACAAAGTTGCGGAGAAGGACGCGAAATCATGGATTTTATTCTTATGGATTATTATCTTACGGAACCTTAAATAAAGCGATCTGTGCCATCCTAAATATTTTTTTCTGTAGACATATAAATTGGGCGTCTTAAGCAAGACTCCTTTCTTGAAATCTATATGATGTATACAATTTAACCTCAAATATTGAACTTCGCAAATACATATAGTTTTTTAACGATCGTTTTGAAATTTCGACATAACGACTTCTCGCATCACTAGCTGCTGCCGGCGACGTTTTCGCTCGAGTTTTTTTGTAGGGGGGTTCCGTTTAATATTTATTTGGTTATTTATTTGAAAGATACCAATATTAATATTGAGCAAAAAAGGACAAAACACGTTTATTGTATGGGAGGGTCACCCTTAATATTTTTTATGATTAGTATTTGTTGTTATAGCGGCAACGGAAATACATATTTTTTTTAATTTCACCTTTCTTGCTATCACGGATTATGATATTATAGTCTGGCGACAGACAGTCAGTCAGACAGACATACAGATAGACTGACAGGCGGACATACAAACAGACAGACGGACAGACAGACAGCGGAGGCTTAGTAATGGGATCCCTTTTTTACCATTTAGGTACGGAACCCTAAAAACAACTACATATCTATATTAATATCTCTTCAAAGCTCGCATGACTAATATCACACATATAATCGATTATCTAAATTGCTCGGAAGTTTTTCTCCTAATGTTACGTGTATTCTCGTTTGTGTTGTGCATTAGATATAGGAACTGCTAACAGAACACGTAAATGTCAGTGGAACTTGCAACATAGGTCCAGCGGGCGCGTCCGCGTTAGGTAACACCAACCACTTGACTTGGTGGCCATTCTGTTTTACGATTTTTTATGAGTGTAAACGTGTGAACGAACATAATGTATAACCTACGTAGACGCGGTTCTATGGGACTCTAGAATTGTTGGTTCATACTATGGAGGGCCATAGTATGAACCCACAATTAGCATCGATATTAGGTAGGTATGTAGATGATGTGACGGGTGGCAAGTGCGTCGTCAATTGGGCACAAATCCAAGCCCAAGCAACGTTAAGTTTTTCAGAAAAATGGACCCGACCCGGGAATCTCACCCCAGACTCCTCACGTCAAATTCG
>DVZN01000048.1:0-20658 GCA_018237365.1 Caria ino melicerta
CTCATAGAGAACAAGTTGCCCGACCCAGGAATTGAACCCAGGACTTCTCGCGTCAAAGTCGAACACCGACACCACTAAACCACAGAGGCGATGGGTAGAAAATTGTAAACTCGCGTCAAGACATGACCAGGTCGAAAATTCGTGAGACGGAGGAAGATTAGACCGCCGGTAATATAAATTGTCATGTTTGCGTACAAAATAAATATAGCCCAATAAATGATAATATATTTTACCACATAAATGATAGTACATTTATACTGATAATTAAAACAATTCGTGGAGAATCATTCCCTAACTATTCCATAATACCATAATATCAAAAACGCACAATGTTATCTCAAGTTTTCAATTCTACTGGCATCCACGGACTGCAAGTGCAACCCATTTTTTTGCTTATCCTATTTTTAAATAAAAGTCTTCGAAAACGGCGTGTATGTATGAAGACAGTAATAAATGTGGAGGAAGCTAGACAAGTTTGTAGGAGTCGTGACACTTGGCACTCGATACTCTCTACCTTGACTTGGCGTGAAGATATGTATGTATGTATGTATGAATGTAACAGTACCTTAAATTACTCCCCGTAACATCAACTATTTACATAAGATACAATATGATACAAAAAATAAAATATGATTTTGTACTGTCTAACGTTTAAACTTTCATAATATGCATTTATTATATATATATTACAAACAGACACTTCAAATTTATTTATTTGTGTAGAAGGATATTGTAATATATATATATATATATATATATATATTAAAGTTGCTGAAACACGCGACCTTGTTATTCTAAAGGCTCGACAAGTCTATAAGGTAGTATTATATTTTCTTTGCTATGGGTACACCATCTACCACAACATTATTACATCTACCTACTAAATTATTTACTTACTTCTCGGTACTTTCCATTGAACGCAATAAATCGGAATCAATACAAAAATATTGCAATTTTACATAGAGTTTAGTGCTTACATTTAACATTTGATGTTCCGAGTTAATTTCATATCTAGGCTGTATACACTAGCTACTCTTACCCTTACCATTCATTTACTTATTTAAGATGATGACAAAAAGTTTTGGCGGGACCGTGACAAAACATTAGCGCGGCTTTATTCATAAATTCTATATTTAATGTGACGTGGTCAAAATTGATGGAATTTTGTGTTATTTTGTTTAATGATCGTGCAGAAATTAAGAATTCGTGATTAAATCAGTACATCGTGTGTTTTCTCGTTACCAGCAAAACTGGAAAAGCTTAGGCAAGCTTGCCACCTCCTTACCTGGCACAAAGACAGACTGACTGTGACGACTTACAATGACATGATGACACAAGGTCTATGTTAATATAAAGATTTGAATAATACTAATGAAACATACTATAATATGAAGAAAATATAGAAGCGGCAGACTAGGCAGTATGGACTAAGATCCATAGCCTTTCCCTGAATAAACCCCAATTTAACAAAAAACAGAATAGATGATGACAATTGACAGTTGTTAAATTGAAATAACCTCAAAACCACCAAAATTGAAAATAAAACATGGTTAAAAATAATTGTTGGTATTTCAGAAAGCGCTTCTTTATTTAAGACTTAAATAAATTATAAAACTCATATTATAGACACTGGTTCTTCGATAATTTAATTATACTATATTATTCCTCACTTTATATTTCGTGGTATTATCTATACATATAATAAAACTGTAGTAACCTTAATATCAGTGAGTTCAGAGCTGACCTGATTACTAAGGTAATAAGGTTAGTAAAATTTGTATTTAAATTAACTTGCAATAAATTTTATTTTCTGTAAGCATATAAATCATGGATTCTGCTGTATCGGCATTTGCAATGTATAATTCAATAAAACTAGAAAATAAAAGAAAGAAAAAGAAAAAAACCAAACAACCGACATCACCTAAGTCTCCAGGCTTAAAGGAAAACTTACAGGAAAATGTTGTAAAAGACATAGGTATGAAACTGAAACGTAAACAAGGAAAGAAAAAAGATTCTAAGAATATTATCAAAAAGAAAACTCACAAAAAGAAAAAAAATAAAAAAGTTAAAAATACTGTCAGAGAAGATAAAAGTTTCGGTGAAAGTTCTGATAGTGATAAAATGCCAGAGTTGGTGCCGGTTCCCTTATTTCAGCCTGATCAGAACAATATTGAAAGTGACTCACATTTGAGTGAGGGAAGTATAGATTTTACTCCTGTTGTTACAAATAGTGTTGAAGAAGGAATTAAAGTATTTAAATGGATGATTGCACCATTTGATTCTGATGAATTCCTTAATGAAATCTGGGAGAAGAAACCACTACATATTCGTAGGAAAAAAGTGAACTATTATAAAGATGTCATATCTACCCAAATATAGATAATATGTTGAGAACAGAAAACATTCAGTTTACTAAAAATATAGATATAACCTCTTATACTGATGGAAAGCGAGAAACACATAACCCTGGGGGAAGAGCACATCCTCATTTAGTTTGGGACTTTTACTTAAATGGGTGCAGTATTAGACTTCTAAATCCTCAAACATACATACCAAAATTGCATCTTATGAATGCGACAATGCAAGAGTTTTTTAACTCGTTTGTTGGTGCTAATGCTTACTTGACTCCACCCGACAGTCAAGGTTTTGCTCCTCATTATGATGACATTGAAGCATTTATTTTACAAGCTGAAGGTAAAAAGCACTGGCGTGTGTACAAACCTAGAGAAGACAATGAAGTTCTCCCACGGGTGTCTTCAGTTAACTTCACTGATGAAGAAATTGGGGAGCCTATCTTAGAAGTTACTTTAGAGGCTGGTGATATGCTATACTTTCCTCGGGGCTATATCCATCAGGGTGTCACCATTGAGGGAGAACACTCCCTTCATGTAACTGTTAGTATGTATCAAAAGAATTCATGGGCTGATTTATTAGAGAAAATGATTCCAGCAGCTTTGCAACTTGCTATAAATGAAAATGTTGAATTAAGAAAAGGTTTGCCATTTGATATTGGTGACAGTTTTGGGCTTGTACATTCCGATGTAAATACACCCAGAAGGTCTGAAATCACAACAATTATCCAAAGTTTATTTGATAAAATAAAAGATTACCTTCCCATTGATGAGGCTGTCGATCAGATTTGTAAAAAGTTTCAGCATGATGCTTTGCCGCCAATTTTGAGTGACTTAGAAAGAACTGTTACTGTTTACGGTGACACAGATGTGATGATAGATAACGGAAATGTAATAAACAGGGTAGAAATTTCATTAGATACAAAGATACGGCTTCTACGTAAAAATATACTCAGGATGGTTTCAGAAGATTGTATTAGGATTTATTACTATGCTGAAAATTCTTTGGAGTACCATGGAAGTGAACTGCCATATTTAGAAATAGATGAAATCCAAGCACCTGCCATAGAGACATTAATAATGGCATATCCTGAGTATGTTTCTGTGGAGAATTTAGAAGTACAAAATGATTCTGATAAGTTGCAAATTGCAGATGCTCTTTGGAGCAGAGGACTGATTATGACTGAATATCCCATGGAAACTATAAATGATGATTAAACTATGTTGAATAAATGTAATTTTTATTTCCTATACATATAATTTTACTTTACCAATTGATTGAGGTTTACAGGACTGTAAAAAAGTTCAAAAATAATTCTGTTCCCAAATTTTTTCATAATTTTTTTCATTTTGGCTTTAGGAAGTATTATAGTATATAATATGTACTTATATTTCATTATTACACCTTTCTGTAAACCTTTGTTATAGTTTTACATTGCTATCCTTGGAATTAAGTTGTTAACCCAAACTCATAAGTTTGTAAGTTACCTAACTATACTCTACTATGCGATATTGACAAGTAGGCACTAATTTTACGGCAGCCATAGAAGGAATAAGAAGATAGCAGTATTATGCCTTTTCCCCAGAGAATTATCCCTATGGAGTATGGAGCTCTACCTCTACTATCCTGACGATCCAGGTCCTTATGTAAAAGAGGCAAGCTACCTCCCAAGTCCCAGCCAGGCAGCTCGTAAAAGAAAGGTAGATTAAATGGTTTAGTAGTCTACTACTCAAGTCTCCGAAACTGTCATATATGTATGAAGAGAGTAATGAATGTGAAGAAAGCTAGGCAAGTATGCAGGAGTCATAAAACTTGACCCTCTATAGGTACTCTGCCTACTTGGCGTAAAGATATATATGTTCTCTACTACCAGTAGCTAATGTTGTCACTGCTTTACATTTCCTACCCACATATTGCCAGTGTTTAAGACTACGATGTTTCAGTGTGGAGGGTAGGGTAGCTTGTAGACATGACAAAAGCCCTATACTCAGACGCAAGTTAAGCACCGATTACTTTTATGGTGCTTATACTTCATAAGCCACCATCGCCTTTTATCATTAGGAAGGCTGTCTTAGTTCGCTGTATTACACTGTAAAAAAACTACGTAATTATGGTTGAGAGTGAATGGTTGATCCGCTTAGCTCACGTGTCTTTGAGGGCCAAAGCACTAGCTAAAATGTTTCCAAGATCTAATCACCCGTCAAAATTTGGAAAACTGTTATTTTATCGCGCTACCACGCGTTATCGTAACCGCGTATAGTAAGACTAAGGGGACTAGATGCAGTTTGTAATAGAATTGTTTTATAGCTCATAAGGCGTGATGTCTAGGTTGTTTTAAAGAACAGACCAACTGCTTTCCTGCCAGGCAGCTCGTAAATGGTGCGCATACACTTACGGTCTCTAACATTGTTACCTCTGAATAGGTGATAGTTTCGTAGTGGTTTGCCAGGATTGCTACCTCCGCCCTACCTAGTCCTGGCGCCATAGCGTTAGTGCTTGCCACTAACGTATTCTGGTTTGGAGTTAGTCGGTAAACTTACTTTTGCACGAGGCCTAAGATTTTGGCGTCAGGTTGGAAACGCATCATTACCATCTTAATGTCTATAGGCGTCGTGAATTTATTACCATTCTGGAAATCCATCTGCTCACAATATTTTTTTAAATGGTGCTTACTAGTGTATAGTGATTTGTGGGTGTCGAAAATAACGTAGCTCCATAGGTCCATGGATGTAAAAAGAATATAAGATGCAATATTGACAAAACAGAGAGACAATGTGAATCTGGAGGGCTAGGTAGCCGGGGATACCTAGGTTAACATTTCATGACCAAATCGCTCGTTTACTATCGGATAGTCTCTGAAATGTATGTATTTGAATGAAAAGGTAATAAATGTAGAAAAAGCTAGGCAGGTATGTAAAATTCATGACACTTTGCAGTCTTGGCACTTGGACTTGGCATAAAAATATGTACCTACCTACTTATCTATACATCTAATACTTACATTTAAACGAGCAATTCTGGTATAATATGTTTGAATCTCGGAAACAACTTCAACAATTTTTATATAGTGATTCGAGGACGCAAAAATCAATCTCGATCGATCAGTTTCATTTTTAGAATGCTTTTCATGCAATGAAAATTTGCTACAATTATAAATTTCGTTGACATCTACAAATAGCTCAGTTGGTGAGACGAGCGGCTACAAAATCGAAAGCCCCTAGTTCGAATCCCATTTTTTTTTCTTTCTTATGGAATTCCTTTTTCTGAGAGTAAATCAGAAAACCTACAAAAAATACCCATCCAAATACTATAAAAAAAAGTGTAGAAGACTGAATTTTGTACATTGAAGAAATTTAAAAAAAAATAGTTCAGACGACTGTAAATGGGCAGCAGTAAATATTTTGACATTTTCAGATTTTTTGTCTATCTGGCTGCGGTTCACGCCGAATCTATTGGGCCGATCGATCGTACCGAAATGTGGCTGGGGTACTTTCTATCACTTTAACTTCAGGAGTTCCCATTAGAGAGGACAAAAAAAACAAAATGTAAAATTGGCCATAACTCATTAACACGTAGTCCTATTTCATTTTTTTATTAGATTGGGAGGGGAGAGTATGGGTAGGTAAGACTAATTGGGCACCAACCTCCCTATCAATCTTCCCAGCCCCCACCCACCTCTATTTATAGACTACTTGTTATCCCATTTAATTTAGGGGTTTCCGTGGAAGAGGGGATTGGTGGGGTGGTTGGGGAGTGGAAGAGGGGGCAGGTAGAGGTGAAGGGTAAAAGAGTTGCGCGGGGTGGAGTGGAGTGAATTTGAGTGAAATCGCTTGCGAAGCCGCGGGTAACAAAAAGTGTATCATTCTAATATATAAAGTGATTGCTTGTAGGGAGGTGCAAATTGCAGTCATGTTTAAGATTTTTATTATGATTCCAACTTCAGTGTGTGTTTACAATCTTAGGTTACTTTAATGAATAAATACAAAAATATAATGAAAATTTTATTATAAAAATGTATGAGAATTAAGCACCTCATTCTTTTACATTCCAATCGTTCACATCTTAATAATTAAATTTTGCTTACAATATTATTGCTAATACTTATATTAATGGCAGGTAATATCGTGTATTTGATATTATTATGATAAGCTACAAATATGTATGTATTATTTATATTAGGTATAAATGTATTGTAAAGACTATGTTGCCTTCTCTCTGTAATGAGTATGTTTGTTTGACGCTAGTTATGAAATCAACAAACATATTGTCACTTCAATTAATGTTATTGGAGTTATAATAAAAGTTTAAAAAATTAGCATAGTCAAACACAAGGTTTTTGGATTTTTTTTATATTAGGCCTAATAGAAAGAATTGGCACAACACATTTAGATGTTTGTCAAATTCTTGAATATTGTTAAACTATGCTGTCTTGAACTTTAAAAATACTTGGAATGATTATAGAATGCTAAATGGTGTTTTTAAAACAAATATTAGTAGAACGAATATTATTTATTCAGAACTAGTTCAGTTTTTTACTGCATATATTTTCCTTGGCATTTTATCAGTGGCAGAGCTGGCCCTAACGGGGCCCTGTATAAAAATTTGTCGTGAGGTCTTGTAGCACGACGACGACGAAAATTAATCCTATTGTTTACAACAACTAGAGCTTCTGTAGCTCAGGGAGGCCACATCATTGATACAGCGGTAGCTACGGTGCAGCAGTTTATCCATCAACCCTTCAAATCCATTTTAAAATACACCATACCTCTCACAAATCAAAATTATTTATTAAGTAGACCACACTTAAGGTAATTTATAGTTCTATTTGTTGTCAATTTGTCTATGTCGTAAGATTATTGGAATAATTTTTACTAGGCATATTTTAGTATATATTTTTTGCAATATCCCTAAGATTTCTGTAAAGCATCTTCTAATTTCAATAAACTTATAATATGACCAACATTAATAAAAAACAGAACATAAATAATATTTTCTCTTGTTGTACATCCCAGACCAAGAAAAGAGATTGACAAGAAGATATGTCTATAACCAAATCTTTTAGTGACATTTTGTTTCTGTTTTTCTTTTCTGCATATCAAATTGCATATTAAGTTGTACTAGGCAGTGGCAGATTATAAGTCAACAGATCCGTAGACATGCACCTCATTGGCTTATACCATGCCGTGTGGTTTTGCCAGAATTTTGGTGAGATTGTTTGCACCACTTTGAAATGTTGCACCCTAGACACTGCCTTATTCCTCACTAAAGATAAGTAAGCGTTTATAAATTTATAAAGAAAATATACACAGTACTAATTATGAATAATGGAGATAGATATTCATGATAGATCATAAGTTATAACAATTTGCCTGTGGCATATTACATTTTTAGTCTCATATATTGTGATTGCTTCGTATGTCTTAATTTCAACTATTGAAAGTGGTGTAAATATTTCTTTTTGTAACAGATTAAAAGGTGACCAATATGTGAGTTTCTAACACAGTGAAATTGCAGATCACCACAGTTTAACAAAATGTTGCAACTTATATCTGTATATATCATGTTAAATCTACACAAATGTATAAATATTTATCCATATAAGTCAATTATTAACATATTATTTTTGAGTAGCTGCACCACTGTTAATATGTATTTCAGATTTCATACTAGGGTCGTCAGACTAAAGAACTTTAGTCAAATATGACTATTTTACAAAAACTTCATAAAATTTTACCAGTATTTTTGATTTTTTTATGTATTACGAATTATCATAATTCTCACAAATAACCATATAACTTAACTTTATTAGTTCTTAACTAACATTGAATAAAAGTTATGTGTGATTTATGTTAGAAAAAGCATAGGAAAAATCTCATTATTTTTGTGACTATCTAGTTTAATCTGCTGGCCCTAGAATTTACTTATCAAGTTAACATACTGTTTATGTGTTCATTAACTGTGGTTTAATATGTAACTATTATCACTGATTATTTAATATCATTGGAAATTCTATACAGTAACTTCTGTTTTGAGATTAGCTTCCATACTTGCTTTTGATGCACACTTATGATTCTTTTTCACTTCATTATTCAAACCCTCTCTGTTTCTTGCAATTTCAATGGCATAAAATTGAACTCGAGGTACTAATATGGTATTTTGCTCTGAATAGTCACCCTTTGTATCTGCTCTCATCAAAGTTCCAAAACTATAATCTTCAACAATGTTTTTAAATTTTTCACAGAACAGACGCCATTTGGCTTTGTTGACATTGTTTTTGATTTCATTTTCCTTTATGTAGGAAACATCTAAATCAGGGAAATCTTGTTTAAAGTGTGTGTATATGAGTTCGTCATGTGGGGTTAATCGTAGCCATCTTGTGTCTACTGAGCAAAGAACCTAAAAAATGTGTATTATTATAATAATAAAATATAAAGTACATATTATCATGTATAAAGTGGGGGATTCACTAGACGGGCATGCCCACAGTTAGGTCTGCAGACATGCCCATCGGACCTCACTACTATAGGTCTGTGTGTCTGCGACAGTCCTACACTAACCAGACATTACACAGACCTAATAGTAGCGAGGTCCGACAGGCATGTCTGCAGTCCTGCCAGTGGGCATGCCTGTTTAATGTCTTCTAGTCAATCCAGTATATTTTTCTGGTCCTGATAGTCCAGGATTGAACCCTGCCATGTACCAACAAGTTTTTTTAACTTAAATATGTTTTCCGAGTGCTGTTATGGTTAATGGAAACATCATGAGGAAACTCAAATTTTAAACATATTCAAATTTAACCTATTTATTTTATTTAAAATTTTTGTACACCATATATATAAACATGTTATACAAAAGGCGAGCTTAATGCGTATAGCATTCTCTACTAGCCAACCTTTGGACCAAGAGAAAAAAAACAGACAACAAAAAACTTTAGACTAATAAAAGGAACAAAAATATAATAAAAACTAAGTAAATGTGATAAATAAGTGTTTAGTTTGCTATTTTAAATCTGTAAGAAATGATTGTCGGACAAGTCTTTTAAAAGAGAACTTGGTATGAAATTGCTTAATGTGGGGATGAAGTTTATTTCAGAGACGGGAAGCCTGAATAGTAAAAAGAGTTTGAATGGAAATTAGAATGGTGTAAAGGTATAGAAATAGTAAGAAAATTGGATGAACGTAATTGCAAGTCATGTGTATCAGAGAAAAAATTAAATTTCGACTTTCAATATTTCTTTATCAAATAGAATAGAAAAATGAGTACATTTTTATCAAATAGTATAGAAAAAAGAGTGAACAAAATACGCCACTGCGTAATAGTAAGCAAGCAGAAGATAAACCTGATCGAGTTACTTAAGTCATTCAAGATTTTTCACATGGTACAGTGGTAAATCTGTGCAACAAACATCAGCGTAGTCAATGATGGGCAAGATCAGGGATTTTAGGATTAGGCTTGCTTTCCCTTCAATAAAAGTGACGCCCTTGTCAAATCTCCATTAATAGGTAGCCAATAAATAAATGGGAAAGCTAGGATAAAGAATTGTAAAATTCAATTAAAGTCTGGAGGATGGGCAGTAATATTTATATGAATTTTATATTGTCTAAAAGTTATGGTTTCACGTCAACCTATAACATTTATGTTGGCTCAAGTTTATAGTTGTGTCTTGCCATCAAGAGAGTTGTTTGTTCAATGATTTTTTTTAAATAAATATACCACATTACTCAGAACAGTGAAATTGAAAAAAAATGGATTTTATATACAGCTCCACAATTGGACATAGTTAGCAGTTGCTTTGGAACTCCCTATTAAGCCTAAATCTAGTTACGTACAATTTAGTAAATATAAGCAGGTATACTAACATTGAAATAAATATCACTATGTTCCATAGCTCTAGCAGCCCATAAATGTTCGAGGGTTTCATCGTTACCAAATTCTTCAGCAGGCCTTGTTAACACGTCCTGAAATACATATAATTATAGTATGGCATATTATGAATTTTATGCATTAATTTACTATAACTGTATGTACTTGCCATTTTATTTTCAAGTAAGTATGCAAATATTCGATATCACGCAGTACGATGTATAGGTAAGTATCTTAAAATGTATTAATTTCAACAACAAACGATTGAACAATGGAAATACAGATCAAATTGAAAATTTTATCAAAAATTAGCTTCACTTGACATTATGATTACTTTATAGCTAACAACAAAATGAGCCTTTATTTGCTAATTTTGAATTAGAATCACAATAAAATATTTTGCACAAATATAACATAAAAAAATGTTTCGATTTCGACAATGATTTAGGTATACGATTTTCGGTACTTTTAGGTTATTTTTTTTTAATGGAAGACATAGACAATCAATTGCAGACAATTTAATGAATATAATCGTAAATGGTAGACCACAGAGTATGAAATATTACAAACTAGTTACGGTCTATGGATATCGTTGACTAACACGCATAACACAACAAAAATAATTTGCTTTCTTTGGGGTGAGATTAATATATTATGTGATTTGTCAAGGGATATTTATTATTTATTTATTAAGTATTGGTCTATTTCGGTTTATGTACGATATTTTTACTTATCGCCATATTATATCGTCTGATAATCCGCTTGCTTCAAGTTGCTAATTAAGTGGGGCATTTAGGTAATGGTTTCCATGCATATTATTTTTATTCACAAGTTAATTTTAAAATTGTATTAAAAAAGTATTATATTTTATTTGAAAAATTTAAATCATAAAAATATCCTTTTTTATAAGCATACATAAAACGAAACGGAACGGAACATTAAAAAGAGAAAGAATCTTCCGGCTTCATTTCATTGGTGGCTTAAAAAAAGAGGGTGGCGCATGCGCGTGAGGCCGACGCCATCACTAAACTACTGTGAATACTTGTTGAGATAATTCGTTGACCTATGTGTATTTGGTGATTGTAAATTTGTAGCAAAAAGTGCTAAATATGCAAATATTTCATATCAAGTGACGCCAAACGGTTGCACATGTTTTAGAACAATTTTATTAGCTGCATTAGTTTCGAATGCGGAGTTAATTTTACGGAAGTTTCTGTGTAGCTTTACCAACGCATTTTTTTGCGGCTATCTTTGCTACGTTTTTCAATTCCATGAAGCCTCTACTTTGAAATATACGGTGGTAATTTTTTAAATTTGTTTGATTTGTATTATGTTGTTTAACATATTATAAGAAAAAAGCGGGTTATAATGTTTTAGCGTTCTTACCGCGCGTACGCCTATACATAGGTTGGAAGTAGTGTTGTGTATGAATTATTGTTTTGGGTCAAAGACATTTGGTGGACGTATAACAAAACAACAATGTAAACGTAGAATTTATGTTTCAGCTCTTCACAGTGAAGGAAGTGAATTTAAAATTGATATGAACTCTACTTTAAAACCGGTGTTGCCCCAACCGGGGGTGCCACAAACTGCTGGCCAGTCGAGTCCCGCTAAAGGAAATGTGGCAACTGCCAACCATACAGTAGGTTTGCCTCAAGGCGCTCAAAATTCTCTTCACCATGGTACCAACAACCTTGTGGTTCAGAACTTGACACACCACGTACCTAACACTCCACAGTTGCCTCCACATCCAGTGCCCTCTATGGCACCGGTCACCGCTAATATGGCACAAATGGCACAGAACATGAGTCACCATGGTAACCTTTCTCATGTGACCCAGAATTCAATAACCCCTACAAATATGGCTGTCAGTCCAAGCAAAAGTGCCAGCACTAGTGCGCCTCTGAGTTTAGTCCAAGATAAGGCAAACACGTCGCAGCCTTTAGCCTTAACCAGAACACCAGATAAGAAAGAAACTGAAGCTGCCGGTCAAGCAAATGGGATTGAATCACCAAAATCATCAAGTGTACCTGCTCCCTTGAAGCCACAGAATCCTGAACTGAAGCAAGATAAACAGGATATTGCAAAGACGTCACCTAGTACGCCAAAACCTCCTGAAAAACCTACCACACCGAGCACTCCTCAAAAGGTTGAGCCCAGCCCACCCCCACAGGCAGAAAGTCCAGCACAACCTAAAGTAGCCACAGCTAACGAAGCCCCTGAGAAATCACCTTCTAAGCCAATAGAGCTTACTCCTGCACCGGCAGCTGATGTGGCGCCCACACAGAGTGATAGCAAACCAGTACCTGAGTCTGCAAGTGATAACCAAGTCCAGGAGAAGACACCACTGAAAGAAACAGCTCCTGCAGAGGTTGTCAAACCTGTAGAAGAGAAACAAGAAGTGAAAGAAGAGGTTAAGGATAAACCTGTGGAAAAAGAGGAAAAAAAGGAAGAAGAGCCGAAAGAGCCTGAACCAGTTAAACCGGAACCTGAAAAGGCGCCAGTGGAAGAAAAAGTTGAAGAAAAGAAGGTAGAGAAACCTCCAGCGAAGCCTGAGGTTAAAGCTACACCTAAATCAACACTAAAACTTGCTACAGTCACACCTCCAATGAGAAAACGGAGACAGCTGTCAGACAAATCTGAAGGCCCCCCGGCAAAGAAGGCTGCAGATGAGTCTACTCCAGATTCCAAATCCAAGAGGAATAGGACAAAGGTCAGTGTTCATTCCTTTTTTATGTTTGGTATTTTGTATCATCAGCACTTGGCAAAATTTCCACACAATGAAAAGTACTTGTACTGTTTTCACTTATATTTTTTTTTATATATAGCATACAAGTTTTACTTTTTACAGCATCAGCAGGGCTAAACTTAATAAAATAATTTGTAAAAAAATATTGTTATTAACTTTTGGTAATTCAAAAGATTGTGCTTAAAAATATATTTATTAGTAAGGCTATATGGATGACTATCCAAGAGTACTTCATTTAAAATAAGTAATTTCCTGGAATATAACGCCACACTGGATGGGCTGGTTGATGACCATTGTGTATGTTTATTACGGACTGTGTTGTCTACTCGAGGAGCTGCTGCTCACTGCCCCTGCAGTGGGCCCCTATTTGCCTAATACAATATCCAGGGGCTTTTACTCTGCTAAACACCACACAGCTAAAACATAAGCTGCTTTATTCAAAAATTAACACATTAGAGAATAATGTTATGGAAAACTTAAGTAACCTTCATTCTTTTGTAATATTAGCAAAGTGTATTAATAGAACATACTAGTTTTGTTTTTCAGTCATCTAAAACAGAAGACTCAGTCTTCTCTGATCCTATTATCTGTCCGATCCCATATTATATCCAATCAATTTGTTCATAGTATAACAGTTTTTGAAGTGGTTGACTAGAAGTATCTTTATATTCACATTTTATGTGTTATGTTAATTTTCGTGTCAATTTGCAAAGTGTCTAGAGGAGTATGATTTTTTAACATTGTATATTTACCAACTTATATGTTGAATTGCTAATTACAATATAACACTGTCCCGCTTCAATTTGCCTTCATTATGCAGTAAAACTTCCCTCACAAATTCATTTTAGTCTACATTCTACTATTCAACTGGTCATCAAATTTACTATCTGTTAATATTTAAAAAGTGAAAACTTTTTCATATATATTATCAATTAGGGTTTCGTGGTTAACAATGTTGGGAATCTCTGAGCTAATATAAAACCACAAGTTTGTTGGGTCACACCTCTGTGGTCGAGTGGCCCCGGTGTCCAATGTGATAGGTCCCAGGTTCAATTGCCAGGTAGGGCAACATCTTCTATTCATGAGTTTTTTCAGTTTTTTTGAAAAATATAACATTGTCTGGGATTGGATTTGTGCTCGATTAGTGACGGACTTGTCATCCGTCACATCATGGGACCAAATATCTTCGGCGAATCGTGGCAAATGTACCTCTGCCAACTTTTTCGAGGATACATGGGTGTGATGTTATTTGGTTTTGAAGTCTGGCAAGAAGATTGTATCATAAGATTGAACATAACTATATTTTTGTCAAAATAGAAATAATATCACTTAATTTTTAATAGGCTTAATATATTAAGCATCTGATGTCATCATTTATGAATGCACAATCAACATTTAATCTTAAGTTATTGCAATGCACAGTGGTAACATACCATTTGACCTGTGCTTACTTACCACTTACAAATTTGGTGACAAAAAGAGTGAATTATCTAAATAGAACATGCACAGAAACCTTAGTGCTTTATCCCATATGTATTTTTATTGAGTTATGATCATAACATTATTAAATAAATTGTATTGATTTTTGCAGGTACAACTATATCAATCACCAACACCAGAAATTGCTATGGCGACCAAGTTGTCGGCGTCAGCAGGACGCTCAACGCCGACTAAACCCAATGATGACAAACTCATTGTGTTCTACAAGTAAGTGTACAATAATTACTATAATGACTTGTGTTTTGGAATATATTTTTCATATTCACAAGTTTAGTTAATGCAGGATTAAGTAGATGCGAAATATTTGTTTTTAGAAATGAATACTTGGCTGTACGAAATGCAGAGGGTGGATTTTATGTTTGTCAAGCAATGCAGAATGTGTACAGAACGACACGTAAAATCAAGATCCGCTGGTTATCAATGGAAAAGTCAGATTCTAATGGTGAAACTTATAAGCCAGACTTTTATGATACTACTGGTGAGTTCTTTCAATAAATAGAAGTTTTGTAGTTACAATTGGAGTAATTTATTTTTGAGTTTATAGTAAAATAAATTGGATCACCCAATCCAATAAAGGTGCTTTCAATTGTTAGTTTTTTATAAATTATGAATTGTGTTGTACTTCAATAAAAATTGCATATTAGGAACATTTTAATAGGCCAACAATATTACATGTTCTGGAGCATCTTGGTAGCTTGTCACAATTAAAAATATTATTTAATAAAAATTTTTTTTAAATGTAACTTTCTATTTGTTGGGATATTTAATCATCATTTACTTTAACTTATGATATACTAATAGTATTTTTATATTGTTTGTTTTTTAGATTTTGTCAGTGTGTAATTTATATTAATATAATTACGGCTCCTGTGGCTGTGTATGTAGTGGGTGCTAAAGTTACATAATACAATTTTTTTTGTTATTTTGCTCATTAGTAGATCATTGAGTAAGTGATAGAAGCAAAAAAGCAGGACAACCAATATTGGACATCAACTTACCAGAAGGCCATTTCAAACATGTTTGTTTTGTTGTTCCCTACTAAAACCTAAAATATAAAAATAAATTTTTGTTTTTATATTTTTTTTATAGCCGAAGGAGGCAAACAAGCAAGTAGGTCATCTGATGGTAAGTGATCACTACCGCCCACGAACAACTGCAACCACCTGCAGTGGGCCTCTGGGACTCTCTCAAACCAGGTGAAACGCGGTAGCAAGCTGCTACTTCACGCTGGTTTTATGTGAGTGTGGTACGTTCTTCAGGCGTGCTGGTCCATATGGCTACATACAAATACAATAATGTGTACATAGCATGGCACAAGCACTCACTGATTTTTTACTGAATTTATTTCAACACTGCGTTTAACTGAATAGTTATAAGATATATCAGTCTCGGTACAGCAATTTTCAGTGAATGTGTAATTTTTGGCATAATTATTTCTAATTATTTGCTGCTTTCCAATGTTAAATTTTCTACTTTATTTACTTTCATTGATATTGGTAAAATTACCCCATGTGTGGTAACTAAGACGCCGATCAGTAGATATATTTAGTTGACTTTGTGTGAAAGCAGACAATAATTACTTGCATATGGATCACATGTCAGTTAGTCAATATAATGTTGTAGATATGGAGTGCGTACTGACGACTTTGTCGATGTCTCGCACGGGCGGTGGTGCGGGCGGCGGGCAGCTGCTGAAGGCGGCCGAGCGAGAGCGCGCCACCTCCATACTAGAGCGGGCGTTGCGCGTCGAGCAGGGCGGAGATGTCGAGCTCACCGCCGAGCACCCAGACGGACGTGAGTCTCCCGCGCACGCACACACACGCACAAGCGCACACGCACGCATACAAATTACGCACTACGGTTTCTAATGTGATGTCCGTGAGAGACATTTTATAGTATATTTACTATCAGTTTTGCACCCGTGCGGGACTGGGGCGGGTCATAGTAAGATTATTGCAACCAAATCCAATATGGAACTTTTGGAAATCTTACTATTCACTTAATTATACCTGCCGTGATGATGTTATACTTTGAATGAAATTGAAGTGTTCTGCAAACAGTACAATTTCATGATCACTGTTTACAAAAAAGGTAAGTTATTTATGTATACACGTAACAAAAATGTATCACAAATCTAGCCCACCCATGGCACTTTTCGTTCGAGGGCCTTATTTTTATGCCATGGTGAAAGAAGTGTGAAAAACACAGGCTTCCTAAACTTTTTGTAATGGTTCCACACAAACCTTCATCGGAGAGTGATCCTTTGTTAAACTGCAATGTTTATTCATATTACATAAAGTCCCCAAAGCAGTATGTCTATGTAAATGATTATCTTAAAAACTATTAAACGGATTTTTGTATGTTTTTTTTAAATGAAAGATAGTGTAATTCTTAAGGGATGCTTAGATAAATAGTAAATACGGTTTTATGTAAATTGACTGAAATATAACGATTACTGATGTTGAGGTCGCGCGGTTGTAAAAAATCTCTCTTGTTGGGAACTATACTCACATGCGCCGCGTAAACCAACAGGTACACTAAAGTTATGTACTAGAGAATTGTAGATTTACATAAGTACTGTGAAAAAGTCAGTATAGTGTATGTATCTATATCTTATAGTTACTACACCAATAACTTTTATGTTTAAAATTTCAGTTATTTTCTTTTGTTCAGTATCCATTTTGTTTAATATAAACGTATCTCTTACAGAATCACGCATTGTCAGTATGTCAAGATCCTTTTTCTTCTAAATGCATAGCAATATCCAACTGAAATTTATACCAAATAGTCAGATCTATAGTCTTTTCACCCGCAAAAAAATTAAACTTCTAAGTGTTACAATCTGTTAGAAGACTGATCTAGATTTAGTTTAGAAAAAACTAATTAGACTAGGACTTAGAAAGACTGACGACTGGATGTTGTCGGTGCTATTTACTAGATTATGCATATAATATACCTCAATATAATGAGATATGTTGTGCATCTTAGCATAAATGGTAGAGGTATAACAAATAGAATTATAGGATATTTAATTTATTTGTAAAAGTTAATAGAAAGATATAAGGTTGGCAATACATCATTACCACCTTTGGTGTTAGTAGGGGATGTGAAATTCTTTCCTTCAAGGAATCCATTTCATTAAGGCTTGTTCTTCCAATATAATAAAAATCTAAGGCATTTCCCACTGACCTAGAATCATGAAATGAATGCGTGTGAATGAATAATGATGAATACATGTTGGCGATCATCTATTGTGCGATTTATACTACACCATTGTGGAAACACGTATCAGTGGCGTTATCTCCGAAACAATATGACTTAGGAACCTTCAAGAAAAGAGCTTACTCATTCACCAAAGGCCGAAAAAGGTGGCAGAAATGGTCACTTTCCTAATTACTTCTAGCTGCTATGCTTCCTGCTATAAAAAATAACACTTTTTATATGACTTAGTAATTAACAATTTTTGATAGCCCATTTCGAGGGCGTTTAAGACGAGAATTTGTTTTTACAGTCGACCTGTCATTATACACAGACGAATCGCAGATCGAGAAGAAATCCCGCAAGCGCAACAGCTCCAAGTCGTCTCCGCGCGCCGCCGGCTCTGCGGACGCTACCGCGGTACGTACGCCACGCCAGGTACCGCCGACATACGCACGCAGGCACGCACTCAAACATGCGCGTGGGTGCTTATATGAGCATGCATGCAATCATTTACACACATGCGCATACTTGTTCATAAATAATTTCACATTAAAATATATTAGAACTTGTTTATCACTAATCACATGCCATTGTTTATTATGAATTATTGCAATATCGTATTAATTTAAAATAAAATAATAATAATTTAACAGGATAAAATTTAAAATGATTTCTATAAATCCCTACATCAAAATATATGTACTAAATTTAATTAAATTTACATGGGGTTCAAGTACTTACACACTTTGACTTACAAAGCATTCAGGGACATATAACAATATTATTTCAACAATGGCATCTGTCCACGTAAAAGCTAGACTTACGGGACAAGGTCGTCTTTTCGAGTAGATAATCTGTATCATTGAAATAATCCTATTTTAAAGTAAGGTAAGTGAGGCTAAAGCAGTAAAGTAATGCAAGTTGGATAAACCTCAGGTATATTTTTGAAAATTAAAATAGTTGTGTGTTTTGTAATTGATACTTAGCTTTAACAGGCGAAAATACACACATTTCTTTAGGGTTTAGATTTCACAGCATTGTGGTAAAAAAAATGTTTTTTATAAAAGTGTTTATAAAAATCATATGAGTGAATGGATAGGGAATAAATATAAAAGACATGGGGTGTTTCAGGGAATTGGCGACAATGATACAGGGAATTGAGATTTTTTATTGGCAGCACTGATCACAATTTACACCAAAATCATGCTACAATTTCTCCCACAAGTAATCATTACTCTGTCTTACAGTCACAGGAGACACCCTTAGGGTATGCTGTTTTAGGCTCTCTAAATAATGACCCTCGGGCTGAGCACTCTGCTTACCCCGAAAGTTTAATGAGCTGTCTGTGCCTCTCTCTATCTTATAACTTCTCTATAATATAATCTATTTAATGAATTCCCTGCGACACATATTCACAATGTCATTTTGAAAGAAAACATCTGGTATTTTCAACAGTCTTTCCAGAATGTTCTCGTTTGTATTTTTAAATTTGTTACATCAGAAGTTCAGAACTCTATTACAAAGGTGGTTTGATTTGCTTCTTAAATAGACAAGATATGATTATGTAAAATATTTTTGCCATTACATATTTGCAGTAACTATAAAAGTAAACATTCATGTAGGAATAATAAATAATAATTCGAATTAATTGCTCTAGCGCATTTTCATTTTATTTCTTATTTCTTTATGACTTTATTTTATAATTATTTTGCCGTAAAGAACTAAAAAGTAAAAATATGTTACACTAATATTTATGTAAAGTTGTGCAAGCTCAATTGTTTTGTATGTAAAAAAAGAATCTCCACGGTTGAGATTAACTGATATTAGGTATAGACGTGATAATGAGGTGTTAGTGAACAATCTCTATTATTATACAGACCGCTTTTGTGGGATCGACAATTTACCTTACAGCTTTGCTCCTATGAGGCTTGTAAACGTTAGTCGTGTCATTAATATTATCACTTTAAAAAAAAAGTACCTTCACGCTTATTATCCCCGAATAAGTAGGCAGAGGTGTACTAGTATCTCCACAACTCGTAAGTCCAGTAGATATACTGGAACACCCACGATTAGCCAAGGTACTAGGGTCCATGATATGATAGGTGGCAAGCCTATCGCCACTTCGGGCACTTTACTAGGTGGTAATATTCCACTATATATGTAATTTGTGTATGATATGGCGACGAACTTGCCACCTGTCACATCTATCGTCGGCTAATCGTGGGTGCATACTAATGTGTTGGTACCTCTGCCTAACATTTCTAGGGTATATATATAGGCGTGACGATAATAATTAATTTATTTTTGTAATTAACTATATTACATTATTTTTTTGTGTTTAGTAACGGCCAAGTTTAAAACGGAAGAAGCCGCTGATGGATGCTAGTACGATATACAAAATATATATTTTGAGTAAATACAAAATGGCGGTTGAATAAGTGTCTTTAAACTCTCGTTTGTAACTATCGATTTATTTAAACTTTATTTTCTTAATCTTTGTTTAGTCTACTCTTTTAAATATTTAGGTTGTCAACATTTTTTGTAGACTGCAAAAAAAACGCCGCCAGGGGGCGCCAATATAATAGTTCCGTCGCCAACTAGGTATACAGATGTCAGTTTTCTTATAGTATAGGATCGCAAACAAGCAGACGGATTTCCCGATGAAAATTAGAGAAAGAGAGAGAGTAAGAAATTCACGCCGCCTATAGACACCAAAGGTGGTAGTGGTGGGTTGCCAATCGGAGGCTGGGATGTTAGGCCTCGTGCAATATTAAGTTTACCCGCTACTCTATCCTCGAAACTGGAACAGGTCAACGGCAAGCACTAACGTTGTGGTAGCAGGAATAGGTAAGGCGGTGGTACAATTCTACCCGGGCGAGTCGCTGCGAAGCTCTGCCACCTAGTAAGAGATTACGGTGCTAGTGAAAGTAAGCCTATGCTCGCCTTTTACGAGCTGCCTGGCAGGAAGGCAGATGGTCTATTCTGCAAAGGAG
>DVZN01000049.1:0-20652 GCA_018237365.1 Caria ino melicerta
TCTATAGGCGGCGTGAATTTCTTACCATCAGGAAATCCGTCTGCTTGTCCGCCTTCCAATATTATAAAAAAAAAAAACTATAGGTAAGAATCTGAATACAATTAAAACTGAGAAATTATGACTGATAATAGTTTTATTTTTTTCGACTCAAGAGTATATTTTGTAAGTTGTATCACAGAAAAGCAACTGTCACGTGCACTGTAAAAATATATTTGACACCATAGTTGACTAGCCTACAAAATTGTGTGAGTATGCCTTTACAGAACAAAAACGTCACAAAGTCACAGTAGCATAATCAATACTTTAAAAAAGGTATATCAAAACTGTCATAAAATTAAAAAAAGTATGAATTTATGTATTTTTTTCTAAACGAACATATTTCTAACGCACAAACAACAATATTTTATCCTTTAACTTGGACGCAGTTCGCATGATGTAAGTCCGGGAAATTCTTGCAATGCTACATCGCTAATATGGTTTCTTAAAGATAACATATGTAGGTGCAATTAATGCTTCACACTTCTCAGCAGGATCTAGGTGCCTAGCCTGTGGACCTTTTGAATTAAATCTCATGTAATCATTACGTGACTACAGTGTATATCCTTATATCCTTCCACAATTTTCTCAAGAATGACACAATCCACATGAACATATCACTGCTTTGCACGTTGGTGGTGGTGGTGATGGGTGTTTTTAGAATAAATAGTGCATGTGCACAAAATTAAGTAAGTATATTACACAATATGTTGCATGGTAGTATGTACGCAACAGTATATCTTGTTTTCTTTTTGCTTATAAATTTGCTTATAAATCTACTTCCAAATTTTTATACTTTGTAATTTAAACACTTAAGTATTTATTTTTGGAAGATATTAATTTACGACGTCCAAATAGTTAAATTAACAAGTGTATATATGTTTTATTTAAAAAAAATCAAATTTTTACTTATCTACAACATAGGGTTGCCAATATAATATTAAAAGCTAAATAGAATTGTACAGATTTTGCAAAAAAAAATGTATATTATAAATGTTTTTTTTTTGTATTTTTGCTACTCATATCAAATTTGATTGTAAATTATAATGAGGTTGCAGGTGTAATATTGTTTTATCTTTTTTCTAACCGTGCTATTATAAATTTTATTTAAAATATTATGTAGAAGATTTCAATGAAACATAATAACCCAAGTGAACAATAAAAAAAGTATTTACAACATTTGCTTGGTAACTTGAAAAAAAAAGAACTTTATTAATTAATTGATTATTTTTTGCGAAAGGAAATATAGCCTTCAAAGACTCGAAATAACTTTTGAGTAGAACAGAGTATTCTACCGAGGCGGATTACTTCAGTTATAACATTCTATAACCTAGTAGATTAATAAAAAAAATTTGAAAAAAAATCGTATTTTTGTCTGTTTGTGCACCATACGTAAAGTGTTCACTATTTTTGGCTAGTTTTTATAATTTGAAGGAAAATAGTCTTACAAAACAAACCTACAATACATTAAAATCGAATAAGTAGGACCATAGTAGTAGTTATTGAAATTAACATAAATGTTACAGTGAAACGTTTCTTGTTGTATTTAAATAAAATTATATAAATGAATTATTCATTTCTAATAGCTAATATTGACAATTTTTGTTTCGAAAAAACTATATACAATGTCCAAATTACTTATCACTTACTTGACATGGGATGTATCTTAGTTTTATGTACTCGGTTGCATTTTTTTGAGATATTTTTTCTTATTCGTAAGGTGCACAGTAAATTTAAGTGAGAAAAATAGCCTGCATGTTAATACGCATGACACCGAATCGTATTTGCACGGCCGCCAGTTTATTTTTTTTTAAGATTGTTGGCAACCCTATTTTGAACTTACAATTTCGTAGAAATATAGCATTAGAATATTATCATTCTTTATTGCGGCGATTTTATTTTGTTTTTGTTTTGTTTTTGTCATTGCAGAAAAAAATCTTCCTCATAATATGCTTGTCAGTAACGCTGGTTATATTAATAATTATACTTGCGGTCTTGCTGACTTAAATTGCGGCGGAAACTGGTGTCAAGAGGCCATCACTAGGATATCGAGTCGAAGACATAAGGACTGTGGTGCACAAATTGATATTTATTGTGTAACTTATCACTAGATATAAGGAGATACTTGTAAAATTTTATGACCGCTCTGTTCAAGTGATATGTAGATGTGAAATGCTTGATCGTGAAACTGCGATGCTTATCTTAATATTAGAGCGGTCATTAACTTTATAAAAAGTTTTGTAAATTTGTTTTATGTTACTGCCCATATAATTGTGACGCAATATAACGCTATGATGTCTCAAAGACAATATATAAACGATATGAGGTATCAACATTTTAGTCTAGGGACGCGTTATGGTTTGAATGGCTTAGTATTATAACATATAGTAATACCTCGAACTTACTTGATAGTCGGGACTGGGAATTGACCGCGTAAGCCGAATTCAGATAGGTAAATCAGGGTATGATTTCGCATAATATGTTATAGTAAGAAACCTTATAGAAGATCAAAAAAATATCAAAATGATTAATTAAAAGCATTAAAACATTTACCGATTAAAGGTATGCCTGGTAGGCTGAACCTATTGAGACCATCACACCGCACTAAAAATCTTATCCCGTGTTGACGCCACGGATCATTGGTTAGGCACCACTGAAGCTGGAAAGAACTCCAAAATCTGGAGAATGCAGTATCTATCTCACCAGAAATGAGCCGAGCCAATCAATGGTCAGTCGCCTCAACACTGGTCTAGATTTTTAGTGCGGTGAACGTAGTGACATTGATTATTACTTCCTGGGAAGCCTTGTAGAGGCTAATGATCTAATAGAACATCTGATCTATTACGGGGTGTTTTATTGTCAGGGTTGGGAGTATTTTCATTAAATTTGCCAGGAAATACCTAATGGTCCTGTTATTCACTAAATTATTATTGTACTGAGGGAGCCTATCGAGAGAGCCTTTGAGGAGTTTCGCCTCATCTATATTCAGATATATCGGTTTTCTATCCTCATCGTGGGTTGGCTGGACGTGGTGTGCTACATAGTAATCGTACCCTTTTTTATAAAGCGTGAAGATGAGAAATAAATACAAAATATATTGTTACTATGCGTTAATTCTGCGCGGGCAGTTCCGAAAATACGTCAATTGACGATATTTATAGTAAAGAGACGATATATGTAAATTATGTAACTTCGGGTTTACGTACGTCGGGGTAGCGTAAGTCGAGGTATTTTCTGCAGTCTGTGTGATTTCATGAAATGAGACTGAAGTGTGTAAAAGAAGAAGGGAAAGCGCATGCTTTTGGATTTGATAATGAGCTCTCATAGCACCATGGTAAGTTAGTTGGCTGTCAAATATAAGAAGATCTTACACATCATATTCGATTTCTGTAAGGTTTGCTTTTTATTTAAAGCATACAATTTATGCAAAGATAGTATTTGATGTTGTAGTTTTTGCCCTATAAAATAAAAAGCCAAAAAAATATTTAATGATTTTTTTGAACTGGCAACTTTGGAAAGTATACCTAGATGTACTCGTCAGTCGTAAATCTAACGCTCAGTCTTTTGCAACTTGGCAAGTGCACGATGATACAAATCAAACCCTTTCTCTTTATAATATTCACATCAATATAAATACCTAGGTCCGACAAGATTTCACGGTTAAATAGAATTATCATACTTTAATTTATTTATAGCACACAGTTACGTGTCTGAAAGTACAATACTTTTCGATAGCGTGTTCATTACCTTCTTGCGTTTGTATTCTATATCTTTTTTTTTATTGTATAACTAATTGGATATACATATTTATAAACGACTATTATTGGCTTGCCATTGTCACGTCATGAGACATAATATCGTTGTATGTGAGTTTTTAAAGCCTCCGCTTAAAAAAAAACGAAAACGTATGTCGCTAGCGGGGTTTGAATCCACAACTTTGGCGTTTTGCGTCGTCGTGATACCAGATGCTCTACAAAACCTGTCAGACATCCTTCGAATTGATCGTTCTTGTAGGTTTAGGTAGATATATATGTCGAAGGAAAATGTAAAAACTGAGATATAATACAAAAGTAATGACATCGCCAATGTGGTGTAACGGTACGGCTGTCGCCTGTTAAGACCGCTAGACGCTTAGGTCCCGGGTTAAATTCCCAGGTCGGGCAACTTTTCTTTAAAATGTATTGGAATGTGCCCGAAGTGGCGATAGGCTTGCCACCTCTCACATCATGGGCCCTAGTACCTTGCCTAATCATGGGTGTTCTAGTATATCTACTGGACTTACCAGTCGTGGAGATACTATCACACCTCGTCATCATATTGGTATACAACAACATTAGCCCATTATCCACTGCTGGACGTAGGCCTATCCCAGGTTTTACCCATATCCACCCAGGTGTCACCACGCTGGACAGGCGGGTTAGTGACCGCAGTATATGTTTGTTAGGGACTGTGTTGTTTCCGGTAGGCGCTGCTGCCCACCTCCCGAACATGCTCTTAATCGCCTTTCAACAATACCCACGGGTAGACATGGGGTGGTGAAATTCTACTCTACCGAACACCACACGGTAATTGGTATATGCCTATGTTAACTTGATAAATTAATATATACAGTGGCGTAGCTAGGTTGATTAAGGCTTTGACGCATTGACAAAGTATCGGGCCCTCTTCTCGTTTTAAATTTCGTGTCATTTTTTATTGATATGAATAATTATTTTATTGACGCCGAAGCCGTGGGTTCAAACTGCGCCAGTGACATACAATTATTCATTACGTTTTTACAATAATTTCGTTAGCTAAATGCTGATATGCTAGTTGTCTCTGCCTAGCCATGTGAACACAATGTCCATGGATGTATTTATTCAGTGTATTAAGCTTATGTACTATCACCGAAATTATACAGCGTGGCGCCACACTGGTGACCTTGATTGAACACGCGGGTTGTACTAGAGGTCAGTAATTGAAAAATAACAGTGAATTGACTGCAATCATTATTTCAAAAAAATGATTTAAAAACTAAAAAATAATATGAGCAAAATGTTAGGAAATAGTTTTTTTTTATTATTGATGCAAAATATTTTTTTTTAACTAATGACCTCTAGTACAACCCGTGTGTTCAATTAAGCTCACCAGTATGGCGCCACGCTGTATATGATTCACCTTAAGGGTAACTGGTTCCAAACCTTCAAATTAGGTCGAATGTCTTAAAAAAATGCTTTGGTAACCAAATATTTAGTGCCGAGAATATTTGCGTCTTACAGTTTTAACATATTCATTTATCGACGAAAAGGGGTGTCTAATTTGATTGTACATAAGCATTTATACTTTGTTATAGTTTAAATTTCTAAATGTCTAAATTTAAAACTAATTGCTCTTATACGTACTGGCCTGGCCGCGTAAGTGCGCAGCTAAATAATATGGCAGCTTACACATACTTAAAATTATATGCTCCCGCGACTTAGTACATGTAGGTATTAATGAAGATTTCGTGGAATCCTATTGTTTTTTCACAGGACCCTTATTTTTTTTTAAACGAAATTTTCCAAAGGTGCCATTGAAAGCTGTTTCGAATACCAGCCCGAACGATAGGGACAAATAAAAATTATTATCGTCAGTAAGCGATTGTTTATCATTTTGAGAATAGGAAAACAAAGTGATTATTTACATCACATTAAAAAGCTCTGAAATTAGCAGTGTTTATCTATTATATTATGTATGTATGATACATATAAACCTTCCTCTTGAATCTATTTAAAAAGCGCATCAAAATCCGTTACATAGTAAAGATCTAAGCATACATAGCTGTCCCTACAGATAGATAAGCGATGAGAGATGTAGCCAGGCAGTACCTAAAAGGGGTAAAAGACAATATGCGTACAGTGCAATAAATTGATTGTGCTTTAGGATAAGTATTGTAAGATGGTGTAAATAACAAAAGCCTGCCTAAAACTAATTATGTTAACCTAATAAGATATAAATTTATGTTGATAAAGTATGTTTGTAAATATATTTAACGAATTTGCTTTCCTAATAATTCGATAGAATTTGTTTTATTTAGTAACGTTTTGTAGAATAATCTCATAAATAATACCTAAATATCCTTCAATATTGTAAATTCTTTCGTTATAATCTTCGCAAAGAACTTTACAAGGATGTTGATTTGATTTTGTGTTATGTTTTATATTTATTCAAATATATAGTTCCAATTCTTGTTTCATTTATAAATGTTCAATGACTTTGACATTACTGAGAGTGGTATTTTTTTTTTTACTTCAAGAGATTGTTAGAAATATTTTTTTGTTATATTATTGATCATTGTTAAGAATAATAAAATAGTCCATTTATTCACACTTCAAAGTATAATTATTTTTCGTTTTGATCGTTTTAATAAATTTAAAATAATTGTTGGTCCCACACCAACAAAATCAAGTGTAAACAAATAAGTATTAATAAACTTAATATGAGCCAATAAACTTAATATGAGCCAATTGAATAAACAAAAAAAACCGATTACGCACATATATGAATATGTATTTTTTGTATCATAGTTTAGCTATTTAACAACATATACTTAGTGATTCCATTATTAGCTACATCACATATAATTCTAGTATATATAATCTTCAGTTATTGTTACAAATTATATTCACTATGTAAGGTACTTACATCGATAGCGTAGTGTCGTACAAATTAATCTTGTTAATATTCTCCTACTCATATATTATCTGTTAATAATATCAGTATTTTAATCTGTTTTAATTAGTCAAGTTGTCTAATTTATATAATGAAATTGCAATAGATCTAAGCGATTTTGGAGTTTAATTTGGTTTTGTAATCAGATACATTTGCGGTAATACTGCTGCGCGTTTATTAAACTAATTTTAAGTTATTCCTATCTCCTTTCACCTATATATTAAAAAGAGACGGGACATATTTAGCGCTGATAAATTACATAAAAACTTATATAATTCTCACTATTCATCGTTGGCACTTATCTGCCATATGCCCTGATGATGCTGTAAAAAGCGAAACCGGTAGGCAGAAAGTTTAAACAATTAAATGTGGAACAGTACAAGTGTTTAATACAAAATATTACATACAAACTTGCAAAGAATTTAAACGTTTATTCTGACGTATGTCGATAATACAATTTTAAGAGCATACTAATTTGACAGCATTACACTCGTCTCGTCTCTTTCGTTTCTGTGATTTGAAGGTAGATAGCGTTATTTAAAAAATAGATTAGTCTGTGTACAGCAGAATCATTTTGACAGTTGATGTCACGTTTTCCATAACACCTTTATCACAATTTTTTTTTTCATCTTAAAAATAGCTCACGTTAATGCAAAAGCCAACTGCAGCTCTAAAGGCGCTTCGGTTTTATTATAGTTTTATTGTAAGAACTGGGTGATAGGAGTGGCCAACCTATAATCGCAAACGATCTTTGACGAGACTTTTTTTGTGTTCTTAGAATTATTTTGTCAGTCACAAATAATAATTTCAAAATTAGATGATACACCTAACAGGTGTAAATAGTCTAAAGCTCAATCCCCAAGGGCGCCGTAAAATTTTTAGTTCTTAACATTTTTCTGATACCCAAAGCGGAGGTTACGCTTAAACACTCAAAACCGATAGTCTCAAACTGCTTATTAAAAGCTTTTTTTAAAGAAAATCACCGCAATCAATTACCAAATGGAAATTAATATACAACTTAAATAGTCTGAAAAGTCGATCTTTACCGGAAATATATTGGCTACTCCTAAATTAGACTATCATAGATTTTAGTATCTTATTTTACCTTCAACCGGAATATTTACTAATATATTTAATGTAACTTAAAACTGTTAATTACCCTAAGTATGTTAGAAGTAATTAATGAAAGTAATCAATTTCTATAAAAAAGTATATATTTTGATTTATATTTTATATATGCTTAACTTATTTAATTTTTTAAATAAGCTACAAAAAAAATATCGTCAGCACATACAAACCTTTCAAAGTTTGCTTTAGAGAAAAGTTAATTAATTTATTTTTTAATTTAAACCATTATTAAGTTTTAAAATAAAGGAGAAAAATAAGGCACTGAAATCTATGAGAGTCCATTGGTTTAAATGTATTTAAAATTATAATATGCATTTAATTAAGCATTTCTATCACTTACTTAAGTGTCAAAACATTTTATGAAATGCGCAAATTTTCTGTTCGTGAAGAAGTATAGGCAGGTGTAACACAGTGTGTCATCTAAGTTATATTTATTGATTAATAACGGCCTGTTTTAGTATTCAATCTATCCTTGATTTTACCTACTGTCGATAGCGCTATCTCCACTTATTGATATGGAGATATGAGATAGCTCTATATCGACAGTAGGCAAAATCGAGAATAGATTGAGTACAGAAACCAACCGTTAAAGTATTACAAGTTTTATCTTGATAAGCTTTGACCTACAATTTTGTGTCGCTCACTGAAAAAAAGGAAAAATTACATTTTACATTTACATTTAAACGCAATGTAAGGTTTTAAACCTTGTATTTAAACACATCTGTGATTTAACTTCCTTTAAATTTCATTAGAAGCATATTGCAAAAAAAATAATTTAATTAAAATGTTGATTAATTTAATTAAAAGTTGCTGTATTGATTAACACCGAATTATCCTTTCTTAAAGGTATAATTCTCATTTGAAATAATATAATTCCAATCGGAATTAGGAACTTTTTGTAGATGATTTTCAATTACTAGTAGAGAGTATGCCTGTCAATACCCAGTGATTGGTAAACATTTAAAGTCGATCAATCAGTTAGCTTATTATCTCATCTTAATAAAAAAAACCGGAAGGAAAATGCCATTACGGTTGGTATTTCAGTGTGGCTAGGGTTTTTCGATGTTATCTTAAAAATATTTTTAATTTTAAATATCCTAATTGAAAATATTTATAAAAATTGATTTTTCAGCTAATATCATCCACACATCAGTCATTTAATTAACTGGTTTGTATTTCTAAACAACTATTTATAATTTTACCTGTCGCACCAAAACAGCTTTATTTTTATTATTTTCTGTTATTTTTAAATAGTGGAACGTGTCGGGTATGTGATATTTATTATTACATCTTGACTTTTAATTTCTAGAGCGTTCAAGTATTATATGAGTCAATTTGCCAATGACTTTCAGACATGGGAATGGAATTATTAACGATCTTTTCATAAATATGCTGCGGCAAACGAATGTTTCCATGAAGAAACGATAATCCAACCAAACATTATGTCCATTCTCTACACATAAATTGTATTGTAGGTGCTCTTCAGGTTGAGCACTCTGCTCGCCCTCAAACGTCCGGTGTCGTTGTGAGGCCGCTTTGGCTGGCAACTATTGTCATTTCGAAAAAAATAGGTACTCTTTTTTATTATCGGTTACTATAAAAATATGTTATTATATATGTATATGACATTTTGGGATATATAAATAACACATAAAATAAAACCGTCCAACGACTAAAAATGCCAAACGAATGACTTATTTATTTTATTTTTAATTTGTCACTTATAATAGGACAGCATTAAATTCAATATTTTCATGTCAACATTAGGTATCAAATCTGGGAATTTTGACCTTTGATTGGCATACATAATTACATCAGATTAGAAAATGAAAACTGTTATTTCAAAGATTATTTTGATTTGTCTTCATATACGAAAAGAAAAAGAACTTTGAAAAATATGAGTTGTTCTATTCTGTGTAGAACATATTTTTGTAGATACCGCACCCGCTGACACCGCCGCGTTAGTGTGAAAAGGGCGTAAATGTTTCACGTCAGCACATAAAGCTTTGTCAACCCTGCATCGAGAAACCCTATTTGAAATGTTATTTATTCGTTATAACTTTGTTTACCTCTGTAATTCTGCATTTTGGCTATGAGAAATTAAGAATACATAGTTGTTTGTTTGTATTTAAATTTTACTCAAATTGTAAATATGTTACGACGGAATTATACTTATTTATTTTATTTTATTTTTTATTTTTTCTGAACCCAAAAGGCAAATAACGCACGAAAGTTAATCTGGTGAAGCCCTGACATGTTCATTACAGTAATATTATGTTAATGTTAAGAAGCAACGTTAGTCCACAAGAGGCGGTAGGCCAGTGCCCTGTGGACAAGTATAAAGCATACTGTTGCATGTTCGCCATTCGACACGACAGAAGAAGATCATGATCCTAGTCTGCCTGCTCATACTGGGTGTCGTCGTCGTTGGCTACGTGTCAAGCTACTTCATGTGAACAGCGTGCGTTCGCTCATCGACCTCAAAAATGCTCAAAGGTAAATGTAAGAAATGCGGCGAGCTGGTTTGACTAACGGCAATTTCTAGAACTTTCCAAGTAATTTGAATTACAGTTCTAGAAAGTTCGAGAGTCTGCACGCTCGCCGGTCTATACTAGTTACTAATATGTGTTGTATTTGTCCATTCTGCAGAAGAAGATTATGATTATGGTGTGTCTGCTCGTGCTCGGCCTCATTGCAACAGGCTACGTGTATAACACATTCTTCTAAACGGTTGATGGGGGCAGGTTTGATGCGCAATATTCTGGGCTTAATAGACCGCATCCATAGTTAGAATTTTTGATCATCGAGTAGAAAATTTGGGTATTCAATGAGAATTTTTATATCAGCTGCTCGAACTCATTTAATTTTTGTAACAATGTAAATAATGAAATATATCAAAATGTATTTTGCATGCGAAAGTATTCAATATATCGCTCTTGATATTGACTTTGTAATCATATTTGTAGAATATGCAATATTTATATTAATTTTATGGATGACATAAGAATTTCACTCAATATGAGGTCACATTCATTTTCACATTATAAAAAAGCAAGTGTAATCAAAATGAACCTTATTTCAATTTACTATGAGGTAGGAATGACGCATTATATCAATATTATTTACATATTTAAACCTATTTTGATAAAAAAGTCAATACGAATTCTTCAAAATTTTGAGAAAATTTTGTTTTTTGTGCAAACATGCATACAAACCTTTTCCATACAGTTATAATCACAAAAATGTGGTCATATCCGCCAAATCGATCGAGCAGGAGTCTTACAATGACACCTTAGAGCAGTATTATTTCAATTCTGCTACTTGTCTACGTAAAACAACAACTTTATTATGCACGAAATAAGATCGTCTTTTTGAATTGATAATTAGTATTACTAAAATAATACTACTTTAAAGTGTCATTGTAAGACCCCAGTTCACAATAATTGTGCCAATTATTGGCAGTGGCGTGCTGGCGAGCAATATACATATATTACGTACAAAATGTTCGCATAGTTCTCCCTTAAAATGTCAATGTCATTACTCTTGAAAGGCCCTTACTCTTTCCAAAATAAAATTAGCCGAAGTTTTTCCTTATCAACCGCCGAAAAAAGGAGATGTCAACCGCCGAAAAAAGGAGAAGATGAACCGATACCCCGCCCCCCAATAGTCAGAACGCAGCACTAAGCTGAGGTCCGGTCTCGCAAGAGACAACCCTTAGTGTGGGCGTTATAGGCCCACCCTTAAATAATTATTTTCCACTGCATTATAATGCAGTCTCGGGTTGAGTACTCTGCTCGCCCGTAAACGTCCGGTGTCGTTGCGAAGCCGCTCTGGCTGGCAACGATTGTCATTTCGGAAGAAAAAACGGAGGAGATTCTTCATTCGACTCTTTTTCACGTCACGGCCACTCAACCTGTTTTAAATTAAATAACTACTCGTAGAATAAGACAGATTCGGACAACATTTTAATTGTGACGTTTTAGT
Organism: Caria ino melicerta; assembly: GCA_018237365.1. Taxonomy (NCBI): domain Eukaryota; kingdom Metazoa; phylum Arthropoda; class Insecta; order Lepidoptera; family Riodinidae; genus Caria; species Caria ino. The sequence continues at coordinate 11,839 of DVZN01000049.1, forward strand.
TATAAGTAGCCATTTTAAGCATTTAGTAGAACGCTTTTATTTGGACGTTAAAAACAGTCACTTCAAATTTATTTATTTAATATTATATTGGTGGGGAGGATTTGAATTTTGAACATTGCTTTGGATTCCGTAGTTATATATTAAATTCTAAAATTCACAAAAAAATATTCAAAATGTAAACCAAGAATTTTTATAGGGATACAATCAATTGTCTAATATAAATAATATTTAAATACGTCTGATATTAGCTAATATATATTGTAATAAGAAATATTACGTAATATTAATACTTTATATACTTGGTATAAAAGGTATTTGTTTTCAAAAGATAATTAGTGAATATTAGTTACGACTCAAAACCCCAAGACGTGAAAGTCGAACTAATTGTGTTTCCGATGTACGTACATAGAACAACTTCCCTATTATCAGATAGTCCCTGTCTAAGCTAATTCTATAAATAAAAATATGCTATAACTTCACGAGAAACCAATACACATTCCTCTTTGATGCACTTGTCCTTCAAACTTTTCTATCATTATGTTATCTCGAATTATTAATTCATTTTACACTATTCTAACACTTATTCATTTTGAATGCTCACAATACCACGAATTGCTTTAATTTTTATTTATCAACACGCTGCTTCTTCAATTTTATGGCCAAACCTATGTCTCATTTATTGAGATCTGTAGACCCATCAGAAAACAATTACTGAGTGGATTTACGTTGTCCACCTACTCACAAAGTACACTATTTCGTGCACTATACCACCAAAATTGACCAAATTTATTTTGTTTCTATCCAAAAACCTATATTAAAAGTAAAAACCAATTGTATAGTTTTGGCTTAAAAATTATACGACTACAAATATATGTGCTAAACTAAGTTGTACAATCGTAGAATATTTCTTTATCAAAATATATATTTTATATTATTTAGTTTACTGATTGATTCATTGAGAAATTAAAAACCATCTCAGTTTTATAAAACATTTTTCTAAATTTTGTTCTTTTTTGACCAAATACAGTATCCAAATAGTATCTTTTAACATTTCACTAAAATCAAACGTTGACTTAAGACTTAGTTTAGCGCAATCACATTCACAGAATACATTGCAAATATCTGCATGATACTTATCCAATACAGTTAGTAAGTACATTAAAACGAGTAAGATTATTAGATATTGAACACTCATGAAAGCTAACGTTGAAAATTGTAGTAATAGATATAGCCAGTATTATAGATAAATCTATAGTTAGCGGTCGAGATATATCTTGTAGTCAAAATCCATAGTTAGCGGTCGAGATATATCTTGTAGTCAAAATCTAAGGTTAGCGGACGAGATATATCTTGTAGTCAAAATCTATAGTTAGCGGTCGAGATATATCTTGTAGTCAAAATCTATAGTTAGCGGTTGATATATATATTGTAGTCAAAGAGTAGAATATAAATTCATAAGTATTTTGGATACATTTTATGCAAGTATAAATCTATATTATTTTAAAATAATTGAATACTTACTGTACAATTTCATAATGAATTCGATATGAAAAATATTTGTTCAAAGCGATAAATTTGTGTTTTGATCAGACGTTAAGAAATTGGAAATTGTTTTCATAGAAACAAATTGGACTTGTGAAAATAATGTAGGTAGGGTTTTTTAGAACGTCAAATTAAATCAGTGGTTGTTAACATTTTTATGAGGGGTCAACTCATAATTTTTTTGGCCTGTTGGGGTCAACTACATTTTCTAATCTACAATAAAAGTAAAATTATAAATAAGTGATGGCTCCTACGCTTCCAGACACCAATTAGTCTGCGGAAGACCGGTTAAGAACCACTGTATTTAATGACATAATAATTTTGATGGCGTGGATTCCAAATCGTGGAGACCAAATATATACCTAGTATTAATAAGAACAAGCTTGAATTAGTTATGTTATGTAATAGAATTAATATACAAAATCGAAATTATTAATTAATAAACAATGTTTAAAATTGGATCTAGACGTAGTATGTAATTTTCTAAGCTAACGTATAAAATAATAGTTTTTACTATAAAAGAAACTTCAAACATTTTCTCCTATTAAAATTTTAAAAAATCAATCTACAGGTTTATTTACTTTTAAAACTTTCTATTCTTCATTGGTTTCATTACTGATAAGTGAGCGGACGTTAGATCGAAACTATTTTTCGGCAAATATTTACTGTACTGTATTTTATACGCTATATTTATAATATTTGAATAACACCTTGTTTTGTATTGGAGAATAATGATTTGTAATGTTTATAGGTCTACGAAGCAATGCAACAGAATTACACGAATTCCTGGCACCTGCATCCCGCCTGGCATACGACATCTCTCTGCCGAATTCGTCAGTCATCACTAACGTACACTTTTATCATTTTGTCGTTAGAAATTTTATCGATAAGATTAGACCTATATTCTATAAATCATAATCTGGATAAAGGTTAAATATATTATTCCTGTCAGTTAATGCTATTTTGTTTATTGTCTGTTGAAATTTCTGAACTGTTTTCTGTTTATCAACTTATGAATATATAATTTTAAGCTCCGAACATTTAAACTATGGTTGTGCTAGAGAGAAAATAGGTCATTAACCTCTGAGCTACGAGTCATAGCCAAGTAGCTAGTAATGATAGCTATCAATCAGTTACCTATTGACTTGATGGAATTGGGATTTTGTAGGTGATAGATGGTATTTTACCTATCTTAAAGAAGGAAAAGCCTTTGGATTATGGTCGTAATTGTTCAAATGTAACTTGTGCCTGTCTCCAAAAATACAACATGGATTACGACAGTTTTTATAATTTCTTGTAAGGAGAGACATTTGCAGTATGCGGTAGAGACAAATAAGTACTTGAGGCATTAAGGGTTAATGATATTTTTTCATTCGGCGTAACCGTATCTCACTCATTCTGCATTTCATATTACTTTTCCCCAGGATTACATAATCTCGAAATACATTCTCAACTTTTTACTATAGAAAAAATACCATGCAATATCAAAATTGTAATTTTCTATGGCATATTTGAAGAAAAAAATTTAAAATAAACATGCTAAATTCTACTATAAATAAAATAGGAAAACTTGTAAATTATTTGCGCAGAATGAATTATTAAAAAAACCATTTCTATAAACATAGGATTTTGTAAGAAGTCCATAAAACTTATATGCATGATATTCCAAAAACATTAAACATTTACAAAATACTCTTGTTATTTCATAAAAAAAATGTATTCATAGTATTCTAGCAGGTCCGTTTTATTCTGTAATCTGAAAAGAAAGGGCCTGAGAAATCCACAAAAGCCAGTGGAAGTAGGGATTATTGTAAGAAAAACATTGTTGGTTAAGTTGAATGCTTCGATTCATTCACGTTCAAAATGGTATGAAGTCGACCATACCTGTGATACAATTATTAAACATAGTTTTCAATAATATATCTCTTTATATATTTATTAATCAAATTATTTAGTGAAGTGGTGGTACAAATGGTTCGCATTTGAATACAATTTTTCGAGAATTGTAAAATTGCTAGGAGGTATCGAAATGTTTAGAGATACTTCTTGGATTATCGTTGGGTGTGGAAAGGCGACGGAAGCACGCGGGTAGTGGAGTAGAAGTGGCAGTGATGACCTGCGATGGTTGTCGTAGGAGTACTTTGTAGATTTCCACTCTCCTTTTTCCCTATGCAATCCGTCACATTACAAAAATCTGGCTTTCATGCTCTTCTTAAAACTTGTTAATATGACGGTAGTTGCGTAATTTTAAAGGGGCATATGACTTAACAACTTAGATTCTGATAAGTTATTTAATATTGTTGTCATTCCTTGGATAGTTTCCTAACAAAAAAAAACTTAGAAAATAAATTTAATGTATAGTTCACCACATAGTAAGTGTTTAATCACTTTCTAGGAAATGTATAATTCAACTTTTTACTATAAACGTAAAACTACTATAAACTACCAAGCGTGTTTATATTTTTATCAGGTAACACTAACTGTGTCTATAGGTTTAAATTAAAAAAATAACATGAAGACAAGAAGTCTGTGATACTAGAAATTCCGCTAGTAGTTGTCATATGCCCTGAAGAAGCTTTATGAAGCTCGTAGAATAGGTATAGCGTAAAGTCAATTTTGAAAAGATAAAATGGTGTGGCCGGTTACCATCATCTGCCACGATTAGAGAGCATATCGCCGCGTGCTGTCGCCGTAGCAATAATGACACTCTACTACAATTGTAAAATTGTTTAAAACATTCGAATGTGTGATAGTAGACGCAGTTGTTGTTTAGTTATTTTTAACAATAAAAGATAAATAAATTGTTATTGTGAGTGTAACGTTTATCAAACAAAATTTTTCATTATGATAGTGTAACTTTGGTATAATTTGGCGCTTGCGATCGACGTCAATAGATCGATGAATGGGAGATCTTAATTTTATTTTAGTATAGACTCTTTGTTGTACAGTTAAAAGTAATATAGCCGTTTTAGCTAGGGTAAATTTTTTAATAAATTAACATTACCAAATCAACAGCAATATAAATGTAGGTATCTATTATCTAACGGTATTTTGTTTAACATACCCGGTAGCAAGATATCGCTCGGTCATTTATGCACCAAATTATGTATTCACTTTAGAAACTTTCTTATATAATGTTACGATTGTGTGAATATTACAGTGAAGTGATCCAGCGATATAAATACAATTTACGTTCACTCTGTGAACTGAATCAGAATCTATAATAACGGCACTAAATTCTCAATTATGTGCCCTATCTTGTAATGTGAAGTCAACCCTAGTGCATTTCACGCGTATCCTTTTGAACCCTCACAATTAGATGCGATTATGAAACCACACATCGTCAGTATTGAATAGCCTCTCTCATACAAAAAATACCAATTTTGTATCGGAGATGATGTTCTAATTTTCGCGTATTCTGCTAAGAGTACAAAAAGATCGGCGTGAACTGGAGGCGATTACATGTATAAGGAAATAAAGCAATGTTAATTTTAACATAATATATAGCATAATTAAATTTTTATCCTTAAGAGTAGGATTTCATCTAGTTGCCTTCGTAATAGTAGAGAAATTAGGTGATACCTTTTTCTCGTTAGCGTCATTTTAATGGGAAGTCAGCGGCAATCGTCTAGCCTGTCTACTGAGTGGACGGAGGCGCTTCGCCCGCGTCTTCTAATTCGCGTTCCGATGGAGATTGCGCTGACTTTAGCTAGATGCATCAAAGTTCATCGTTTACCTAGTGTAAGAAATGAGGGCCTCGAAACGGGGCTGCGTACCTGACACCAAAGAAACTAATGTTAATGATGCAATGCGTCCGCGCAGGCGCGCTGCTTACCTGCCGGGCGGCCACGTTCGCACAACCTCGGGGCCACGGCTCCGACGTATCAGTCGGCCCGGCTGGCTCATTTTGCATTTGTAATATATTTAGAATAGGATTACACAAGTTCTAGTCGGCTTTCATGGATCTCTAATCTGATAATCTTAATCGTATACAGTTACATTCTTCGGTTACTAGAGAATACTATAGGTAACGTTCTCGTGTTCAAAGCGGAAGTCGCCATTGCGCCTCTCGGTCAGCCTCGCCGGGCTCGATCGTTCTTTATCAATTTCAATATTACCTATGATAATGCATAGATATTTTCATAATCAATAGAATGCATATTGTTATTGGATTGCTAATTTTGTAAGTACACAATTAGTATAGTTTATATACTTATGTGTCAATTCTTATAGCATTTTATTACATTACAGACGATAGCTAGTAAGTGTTAAAGGTAAACCGAATAACAGTGTTGTTTAATAAGCTTACGTAACCAATTGTGTTAATCGTTCAATTTATTAATGTATAATATTCATATTTGTATTCAAAAGTATTGATGACTTGGTTGTCAAGGTATAAAATCCAGAGTATCCGATAGCTTAAAATAAGAAAACTGTGATATCGATACTGTAGGCTTGTCAAAATGTCTATTTGCGTCAGGTTTGAACTTATGGTTTATTTTTATATCTCTGTCTCTTAAAAATCAAAATTAATCCGTACTAATGTTATCGATGTGACAACCTTAGGCTTTACAGGTACTAGCTCGTTGCCATACATTTACGAGAAAAAAAAACTAGTTTAATAATAACTTTTTTAACCTCATTGGCAGAATCACCGTAATCTCGGAGTTAAAAAATATTGCATTAAATTTGACAGCCTTAAACTTATTTAGACAATCATGACATTGGCTAAATAAGTCGTGGCTGGTGGCTAAATAACCCAATGTCCATTTCAAAGTTGAGCGGACGTAATCAAAACAACTATTGTCAACTGTTTATGATTTTGTTTTGTGATATGTCAAAATAATAACGTTACAGGCGTGTCAGCCTTATCCAATTATAATCCGACCCAATAATGATATAATTTGAAAGGTAAAAAAAGATGAAATCAAATGCTGATTGCTGCAATTGTAGGTTTTGTGCTGACGATCGCTAAAATAAAGATTCTAGTCGAAATGCTGTTCGGACTAAAGTTGAAACGAATATGTACACGAGTTGCTGCAATTGTTTTTCTCAAATCAAACATTGCCAGGGATTGGAATATGCCCGAAGTGGCGATAGGCTTGCCACCTATAACATCATGGGCCCTAGTACCTTGGATAATCATGGGTGTTCTAGTATATCTACTGGACTTACGAGTTGTAGAGATACTAGCACACCTCTGCCTACTCCTTCGGGGATAATAGGCGTGAAGGTACTTTTTTCTAAAATCAAAATATCTACGCGTTAACTATGTAGGTACGGATGTGTCTTCCAAATCAAACTTCGAGCTGTCGAGTCGGATTAAAAAACAAGTTGATTTTGTTTAAACTTTTTTTTTTCTCTTTATTTTTTTTGGGACTTTGTTTTACACTGACATTCCCATTTGTTTAAACTTGACAAGTCAAAGTATAGCCAAGATCTCAAACAAGAAAAACTGGTTTTCTTATTTTCATGCTATCCCTATATTTGATTTTATACCATAACATTCCACTACACGCATTAACAAGAGTGGTACACTTAATAAAATATTCATATAAACTACATTCACATATTCCATTTACATATTTTAGTGAGTGTACCCAAAAGTAGACTTCTACTTGTATTTATCAGATTCAAATTGGTAGCCCTGTTCAATGAATCAAAATCTTTAACTGTTAAGCATCACTGCTTGGTGAATTTATTGGACAACGAACACAAAAATGTATATTTATAAGCGTAACAATAAACCAGCCATGGGCGCCGACAGTGGGGTGCAAGGGGGTGCAATTGCAACTCCGGAAATAAAAGTGCACAGAAAAAATATAATTATAGGAACAACAAAATAGTTCAACATTGTAAAAGTGGCAGGCCTTCGATGGTTCAATCGACATCAGGCCCTTCGCGATGGTAGATCATGGGGAAGGCCTATGCCCAATAGTGAACTCGTGAATAGTCCGACGACACTAAAAGTGGCAGGCATTCGATGGATGGAAGTGACGTCAGCCATCAGGCCCGCCGCGATGGTAGATCATGGAGAAGGCCTATGCCCAACAGTGAACTCGTGAATAGTTCGATGACACTAAAAGTGGCAGGCCTTCGATGGATGGAAGCGACATCAGCCATCAGGCCTGCCGCGATGGTAGATCATGGAGAAGGCCTATGCCCAACAGTGAACTCGTGAATAGTTCGACGACACTAAAAGTGGCAGGCCTTCGATGGATGGAAGCGAAATCAGCCATCAGGCCCGCCGCAATGGTAGACCATGGGGGAGGCCTATGCCCATCAGTGAACTCGTGAATACTATAACTCTGTATTGAATTAGAATTTAAACTATTCATCATTGGTACTTGGTGGAATCCCATTGTATATACACTTTTTACGAAACACACTTGTACTCTTCACAAAACAACAAGTGTGTTTCGTTAAAAGTGTAATTACTAAATTAAGTAATATTTAGTACCTAATAAAGGAGTAATGATTAAGAAAAAGTACTTAATACTCTCAAGCCTGTTCCACATTATACATGTGTAGTTCTAGTTTCATGTGCCCGAAGTGGCGATAGGCTTGCCACCTATCACATCACGGGCCCTAGTACCTTGGCTAATCGTGGGTGTACTAGTATATCTACTGAACTTACGAGTCGTGGAGATACTAGCACATCTCTGCCTACGTCTACGCTGATAATAGGCGTAAAGGTACTTTTTTCTGTTCTACGGTACCATAAACCTGAGAAAAAATAAAGTCGGGGTCACCACTATAAGAGAACTGATGACGCTGCGCAGGATTAGAAAAGGGAAGATCTTCTCAGCTAGGCAAGGTGTGCTGCCTGGGGACCAAGGTCCGACTAAGAAGCGATAGAATTTGTATATATGCAAGCTGGTTAGCATATCGGCCCGGAACTCCGGAGACTTGGGTTCAATCCCCTCAAGTGCCGTAAAATTCTTCGTTGTTAGCATTTTTCTGATTTTCAAAGAAGCGGAGGTTATACTAAAACACTTAAAACCGCTTCATTCATAATAAAGAACACATGTACTGTGCGCCGTTCTTAATTATACAGCAATTGAAGAATAATTGTCTTGATGATACCGTAGGAATAGAAACCAGTTGATATTATTCTCTTGTATCTAATATAAAACAAATTCGCTTACCGCCATCTGTATGCTAAGATTACATATTATAGTTGAATAAGCATAGAATTATAATTCACACTATTCATCGTTGGCACTTGGTAGAACTTCATTGTTAATATTTTGTATTAAACACTTGTACTGT
>DVZN01000050.1:0-20622 GCA_018237365.1 Caria ino melicerta
AGATGGCGCTGCTATGGTAAACCGACATTTGTCTATATGTAATCAATAGATGGCACTGCTATGGTAAACCGACATTTGTCTATATAATAAATTAATGTTTTGATTTTTTTATTAAATACCCGTGCGAAGCCGGGACGGGCCGCTAGTATTCCTGTAAAATAAGAAGATGCTCACGAAGATACAAGTGATAGTGATTAAAATATTCCTTAAGTGAGCGTAATTTGCGTTTGTGAGACTCATTTATCTACTTGTAATATTATCGATACTTGATCTATCATGATTACATTACTATTTACGTTTTAAAAAAATATTCAAATATCAAAACTCGCGCGTTATGTTATTTTCGTTTATCACTTTATAATTTCTTTGCAAATGCAAATTATTATTTTGGAAATTGTGGGCTAAAGTTGAATTTAGTTAAAAAGTGAAAAGTTTTATTGTTTTTAAAACCGACTCTTGTAATATTTGAACTTAAAAATACGTGTTTAGTACAATATTATGTGTATAGAGCAAGGTAAGTTCGTAGGTATCTGAAATGTTTTAGGCCAATTAAATTAATCGTGACCTTTGTTTTTGTTATTATAAATAAAAGTAAGTAAAATGTTTTTGTTGCTTGTAGTACAGCTTCGATAACTTTTAAAATCTGATTATAAGCAAACGAAAATACAAATTAGTAATGTGTTTGTTTAATTCTGTTGTTTTGATTTGACTAGTGGAATTTATTTTTGGCACTTTCTCCGTTTAAGCTTGGGTATCCTATGTAGAAGAGGCCATCTGACTCCTTGTAGGAGGCGAGCGTAGGTAGGTCGTCTTTCCATTTGGAGGGTCTACAATATCATAAATTGTTAATTATTTCCAACACTCAATATAAGTACTCTGATATTTTATTCCACCTTAACTATAAGAGGCAAGGGTGGACATAATAGACTTTTACCAACAAGTCTCCCATGGTTTAGTATGTTGTGACTACACAGGCAGGGCACATACATTACAAAGCAACTTACACTTGTAGGGCATTGCTTTATCTATTCCTGTCACAATTAAGCCAATTTTTGACACTGCCGTTTTCTTGGGGGATATAAAATATTATAAATTTTTAATTACTAGCTGTAGCCTGTGGATTCGCACATATGTTTATTTTAACAAATTGTTCTAGACTCCAATTAATCTAACTTCACTCCACTCCACCCCACCCAAAGGATACCCACCCAACTTCACGCAACCCTACCCGCCAATCTCCATCCCTCTTCAACTATCCCATTGCCTCTCCTCTACTCCTCAATCTGGGATACTGATGGGGTATCAGTCGTCATCAGTACCCAACCTGATTGTTGTTCCCACGGGAACCCTCAAATTAAACAGGATAAAAAGTAGTCTATAAATGGAAATGGGTAGGGACTTGTGGGGCCTTCTGGGGTCTTGTGGGAACTAGTAGATATTGGCGAGGACTGGAGGGGAGATTAGTGTCCAACTTCCCTATCAATCTCTACCACTCCCATCAATCCCGACCACACCCCACTACTCCCCACTAGTCCCCACCTATCTCCCACTACACACAACTGACAGTAACTATCCCTTTCGACCCCTTCCCACCCTACCCTATTTGTCCCCACCATGCCTCACCTACCCCATCCTACCTCTCCTCACCCCATCTTCCAAACAAAAATAGAATAAATTAAATTGAATAAAAAAAATAGAATAAAAAAAATATGGGTTAATGAATTATGGCCAATTTTATATTTTTTCTTTTGGCCCTCTCCCACAGGAACCCTATAAGCTAAGAACATAAAGTATGCCCTAGCCAAATTTCTTTATGGTTGGTCTAGTAGAGTTGGCGTAAACCGCGGCCGGGGTACAGACAGACGGACAAAAACTTTGAAAATTTCAAAATATGTTCTGCTGCCCATTTTTTGTCGTCTGGATTTTTTTTTGAAAATATCTTCAATGTTGAAGATTTCTACACTTTTATAGATTTCCTACACTCAACAGTTATAAGTATATAACTCTGAGACTTTATTCCACCTTACTAATATTAATTAAATAAGTAAAACAATTAGAATAATAATAGGCTGGAAATAACTACATAATCTTACACAGTGTTGATACTGCTGTGGTAGTATCTGGAGCTCCCAGAGAGCCTTGAGTCTATAATATCTATGGTGTCCATAGATCACGGTCACACTAGTATTAGACGAGTCAGTTGCTGATTTAAACTGTCTTAAATTATAAACAAAAATGACCCTATATACTGTAACTTAAAAAAAATGGAATTATAGTACATTCTCAAGAGTTTGGCACTATTAAAGTGGTGTACTGGATACAATCAAAGACTTATTCGAAACAAATAAAACATATTATGAAGGGAATAAATAATGGTACAAAATATTTTTATCGTAACTTTCACACTTTTTTTAGATAAATACTTTTTCGCATTGTAGACAGTTGAAGACAACCTGATCAAGTATCTCTTCCTATTTGGGAAGTTGGTTGTAAATAACAAAATTCAAAATTTTACCCTACTACACAGTTCAGTGTCCACAGTAATTTTGTACAGTAACTTTGAACTGCCTTTGATTGCGTCCGACATTACCTATATTATTTTTGAATAAAGTTTAGAGCAACTTAAAGCCTTTAAAAAAACTTAAAGCATAAAAAGTTAGGTTAAACCTTAAGGCTTTAAGCTACCTTAATTTACTCAAAACTAGGCAGGCAGGGTAGGGTAGCTTAGGGTAAAAATCTTAAGATACGCATTTTTTATTTCAATATAACCTGTTGTCAACATAGGTATAATTATGATTATTAGATCAAAATACAGGTTTACACCAAAACTTTCCAACAAGACCTTTGGTCTTAGTAAAATGCAGTAACTTTTAAATAAATAAACTTTTCTAGGTGGGGATACCATTGTTCAACATTGATATGCTTTGGTCAGTTATGTTTGGGTAACTGGTACTCTTGCTTACTATGATCAAAACCTCGGTTACAGGACAGTAATGCACTTATTATATCTATGTTGTCATCAGTATGAGATAAAATATCAGGAGAGATGTGTACTTGTTGGCTATCTTATACCATAGTAAAAACGACTCAGTCACTTTAAGTTTCCAGCTATATCGTCTAGTTTGTAAAACAGTGCAAGTGTTCATTTGTTCAAAAATATGAATCGGATAAAGCTCTTCCTAATAGATAAGAATTGTAAAATACACCATTGGTTTCCTTGTCAGGTAGCTTGTGAGAGGTGAGCATAAGTTTAATGGCTTTTACCAAAAATACTATGGTATAGTTAAATCTTTCCAGTAGTCAGCTTTGTATATAATTGGGATTAAGTTGAATCACTGTTGAATTAGTATAGACAAACGGACTAGTGAAGATATTATCGGCTAGAGATTCAATAGTAATTGTAAATAAAAGATAATTTATGTTTTAGATTCATTTTATTTTCAGTAACATAAAAATGTTATGTTTTCCGTTTTACATATTTTGAAATCAATTTCAGAAGGTACCAACCTGAATTAGTAGTAAATTGTTTATATTAAGATCAAGAATTTAAAACTACTGTAGGTAGGTACTTTTGGCATTTCATGAACTCGAAATTATAGACTGCATAGGATTTTAAAATTCTTTTTCACTTATTTCCAAATGCTGTGACTTACATTTGTACGAGCACAAATCTACATTTACTCCATAGCAGGTCATTACAATATTCAAAACAAAATATAATATTGTAATCATTTACTTGTTTAGATGAATCATCATTAAACTTGATTTTTGGCTTTTGTTTATTGTGATATGCTCTACGTGTTTATGATATTTTAGATTTTTTTATAAACAAATTTTTATTTACCCAAAACAGGCAAAATGGTATAAAAGTACTATTTGGTCTCTCAAAAATCGATTTAATGATTCATCCAACAGCAATATTTACTACAATAAATAGAACTAACTAACTGGAATTGAAGGTCCCTTAAAAGTATGTAATTTAACCTTAAAGCTGTGATCAATTAGACACAATAACTTTAGAAAAGAGTTCAGAACCTCAATTAATTAACTACTTGTGCAACTTTTTCTCTTACTGAATAATTGACCACTGCTTTATATAAGACTAATTTTATTGTTTTCGTAATAGTTGACTAACTCTAAAGAGGCGTCCATATTCATAGCTTGAAGAGATGCGCAAATCACCAATTTTTTACAAAAGTTAGTGAGAAGACAGTTTACATACAATTCTAAGTTAAATAATCAATATTAAATTTTTTATCAGTAAGTTATCACTGTAAATTTTACAATACCTAAATGGATAATGGATCTATGGTTTGATAGCTTTATGGGAACTTAATTCCATTTAGATTCCAAATAAAGAGTACGCAACTTTGTGCTTCTAAAGATTTGTAATTGCATGACGGAAGGCTTGGGCTGTAGTGATTGCAGCTTTTATATAGATTTCCTACTATAAATGGACCCTTGGATAACAAGAAGTGGTAGCAGGTCACGGTATCAAACTCGAGAAGTAGGTAATTGTTCATTTTACTGGCCATATTGGTGCCTCAAAAAGATACAAAAAATTGGTATTGATCTTTTATATTGTTATTACGAACAGTAATTTTTATTAGCTTTACTCTGTCTTTCTTACATTTAACTTCTCTAAATATTTAATTAATAATTCTTATTACATTTTAATACAAAAAAGTTGATGTTCTACTAGTAAAAAAAATAAAGTTTTGCATATTGCTTGGATTTATGTAATTTTTTATAGAAATTAATTATTAACCTCAATTGTATTAATTTTTAGATTTAGTTAAATGCCTGATAAACAACCTGAATAAGGCCCCCTCTTTTATTTGGTTTTAGTGTTGTGGTCATATGATACTTGCAATTTTGTTATTGCTAACTAAGATATTGCTTAATGATCACTTAAGTACAATTATTATGGAAGTTTTCTTTCAATTTGTTTTAGAAAAAAATATTTTTCAAGTGAAAAAGAAACCTAACGTCAAAAAATCAAATCTCAAGAGAAGCACATAGTAATACGTTTTTAAGTAAAATAATATAGTATTTATATTACTGATTTTATACACATATCACTAATACACCAAAATAAAATAAAACATTTGAAAATATGTGAAATAAGAGTATATCAATGCAATGCTCATCAACAATTTTCTTCATGTTCAAATCTTTAGTTTATTAACAATGAATAAAACTATATTTTGTAATAACATCTACAGATAAAATATTTTATGTGTCTATTGTTTATTGCTTATAGATCACTGATGAAGACAATAGCTGTGATGAAAATGAAAGATGAGCAGAGATTGAAAGCATTCTACAAAAATCCATTAAGTGTTTACTGTGTATGAAAAGCTTTTCAGAGTATAGATAATTTTAAACTGGATTATTGAGCGTGTATTCATTTGTTTTGGTAGTATTTTAAGCGGCAAAGTGGACTGTATACAGCAATGTTTGTCCTCTGATTTTAGATGATCACATTATATTATACACTTGCACTGTTTCACTAATTCAATTTTTAATATATATTAGCTAAACCGTTTCGCTTTTTACATCACCTTCACGGCTAGGATTTTAGCCCTATTTGCCGTCCCTTGCACTCAAGGTAAGATGTTCGTGATCATACGAGTATTTATGTTGGCTTCGAAAAAACAAATAAGTAAACATTATCTAATAAATTATACAAAGTCCCAATGTTATTATATAAAGTACCTACACTTTATATTAAAACCAAATAAAATCTTAAATGTTGAAATCATGGAAGTATCGTGATAGTAAATATTTTAAGTTATATTTTATTAACAAATGATGATCTTGTAGTAAATATATATTTTTGTAGTATAAGTAACCCAGGCGGCTCTCCTGCTGGCAAGGGAGTTCTCAAGATAAGTACAAGTCTTCCGATTACCCTACCCTCCAAACCGGAACACTACAGTGGCCATAATCGACGTATAGGAATAGGTAGAGGGCGCTATCTACCCAGGCGAGTTCTGCACAGCAGTCTTGCGCCAGTAAAGTAATAAATTTTCCTACATTTACTGTAACCAGAATTAACTTATCTGCACTATGAAAAGCTTTAAAATTTATTTTAATTGTATTTGTATGTACATGTAAAACCATGTGTAGATTTTTTTAATTTAGTAATACTACACTAAAACTGGCCGTCATATAAGTATCCGCCATGTTCTCCTAAATATAACTAGATAATATAATAATATACTTAACTAAATTCATATTTACAAATAATACAGTTCATTTCTCTTTATATAGAAACTAAAATATATTTCTATCATTCTTCGATTCACATAACGCAAAATAATTTAACAGAGTTCATTTTTGCACTCACATTTACAATATAGTCTCGTTACTAAATTACGATTTATTTGTTGACTTTGAAACAACTCATTTAGAATATATCACCCAAAAAGCGAGTAGCGTTATACTCACGAGTTTCACCGTATCTTAAAATTTAAAAATGCAGAATATGTGAAAACGTCAAGGAATACTTTCAGTAAACGGCAATTGAACATTATAGTTCACTCGCTTTTAATATAGGAACTATAAAATTCATGAATGCCTTTTGCGTACGCTGCGCTCCACTAGCCTATATCTTACAAAGCAACGCGGCGCTCGCTATGGTACCCAACTAGTATGAATAAAATAAATTCTTTTTATTTACACCCAATGATCTATTCACAAAATATGGACACAAATCAAGAAATCTAATTTATTATAATACTTAATTGAATAAAAGTTTAATAAGATATTATTAATTTGAATTTGTGTTACAGTTTATGCTACTGTTTAGAATATAGGGAGTTAAGGTGCGCCACCGTGGTTGCGGTGGTGCGAGGAACTATACATGCACAACACCGCAGTGCATGGCGATCGCGGCCCACGCCTCGCCTTAATACTTTATTTTTAATTATACCTAATAAATTTTTCCCCGGTGCCGTTGTTTCAACATGACACAATAAAACAATAACGGTGAATGTCGCCATAACCATTTTAAATATGGCTTCTATAAGTTTAGAGATTCTGCTCGTAATATTTACTTATAGTATTCTTAGAATGGCATTCAACGTTATCGTTTCGGGAGAAGGAACTAAAATCTAGTATCACAATATTAAGCTCCATTAAAGGAGCTGTTTTTTCCGCTAAATAGCGAACTATTCCTGCAAGCTTTTGACGAGATCACCTCCTTAAAAAGCTTACATTCGTTGGGTTATATCAGGCCTTTGATTTGCTGCCAATTATTCATTTCATTCGAAAAGAGCCAGTAGATCATCGGACGATGGAGCCCGAGGCGGATGTGACCCAGCTGAAGATGACGATGAGGGTGGTGTAGCTAACAATTCCCCCAGCGCAGGTGCATCCAAATATGACAATAGTTCCATTGGATCTACGCTCGTTTCCGGTAATAACTATAACAAAAGAAAATGAGAAAATTAATTTCACTGCGGTAAAAACACCGAATAATATTTTTCCACAAGATAACTGAATATTTGAACGATATGATGATGATAAATTGAAATTTATCTACTTATATAAGTATTTAAAAAAATAAGTATTTAAGATTATAAAAATGCATCAGTGCAAAAGAAAATATCATTTTGGGAACAGCGATATCATCTATTACAAGCAGTTATCTGCTTAAAAGAAATTATCCACACATGGAATGGAAAACATATTTCAAGTTATTGAAATACATAAAAAAATTAAATTGAAATTTATGATATTAAATACCACACCAACTTTTTGATTAATTGTGACTCGGATGACATAAAATTCCAACCGCTAGCTTAAATACTAGTTAATGTTGTTGAAATGTTATTTTTAATATTCTATGATATTGAACTCAACACAATTTTTAGTAAGTTTGAATTATTCTGCTTCGGACCGGAATTTTGAATTATACGAATATTGAGCTAATACTGATAGAAAAACATAATCTTGAGTTACATAAAAATAAATTTCCTTTTTTAATTTTAAAATGAATAGTAATACTTACATTAAGATTGTCAGTGCCCTCGCCATCAATGACCGCAGCAGGGTCAAAATTGAGATCTGCAGGTATGTCCACGTCCGTCAAAGGATGGTGGTCAACGGAGGGTGGACCTGGCGTGTGACCGGGTGTGTGGCTTGAACCTGGCGTATGAGCTCCACCTCCACCCGGCGTGTGCGCTGATCCTGGCGTGTGTGGCGTGTGCGGTGTATGTGGCATCTATAAATTATAAAACAACTTTCATAAAAACTATGTAACTCTAAAATTGTCATAGAAGTAAGGGAATTTTTATTAAATATTTTTTTCCTTCCCTACCAAATTTAATATAAATACATGTAATTGTATTCTGTCAAACAATCCAATATCGTATACTAATTATACAGAATAAAATTTCGGCTATTTTTGCTTTTAAACACTTATGAATAATCTGTAATATGTTTTAAAATTATTACGTACAATTAAAATTAATGACATAAAGTGATGTTTTTGTAATTTTATTCAACGTATGTAAATATTGGTTACCGATACAAAATTAGTAAATTTATGCTAAATTATGAATTCAAATTTATTTAAAATTTAATTATTACCTGTTCATTCACACTTTTCTCCATTGCGTTAAGAGGATCTAAAGAATTGACGCTCTCATTCAAATGTGATAGTGGACCATTTCCCGCGAACTCGTTGCTCCCTGGTCCATTATTCATACCAAAATCATAATTTTGACTTCCACCGGAGTTTCTATTTTGTGTGCTTTGATTGTAGGGAGAGATCATTGAACCACTGGCAATTGTGTTCATATCTGGAGGTAGGTATGGTGACAAGGCTTGAGCCATATCCCAATTATTCATTGTTGGCATATTCATCGATCCAGGTGATACTGCTTTACCTCTTTTTCCGGTGGTATCAGAACTGTCATCTTCCTGCTGAAAAGTGATAATCATATATAAATATATAATCAAAATAAATGATCATCTATTTTTTTGCCCAACAATTATATGAAGTCGCTTTTGAAATTTCTTTAAAAATTTAAACTGAATTTGGTAAGTTCATTTTAGTTGAGAAACAAAATGCTTAGTTTTCTAGATGTAAGTAAAATTAGAATGTAACATTTCTAAAATTCTAATCAATATTTACCTTAATACTAGTGTTAGTTGCAATTTTAGTAGCTTTCCAATTTGCTCCACTGTCAATCGTCACTTCATCGACGTCGGAGGTATTCAGGGTATTAAGTATGCCCCACATATATTGATCTACTTCTAAGCCTTCTAATTGCGCTGGTTTACTGGAATAGGAAAAAAATGTTTAATATTGTTGACATAAAATTGTAAGTCTTGTAGTAGAAAATAAAAGTTATATTTACTTGCAAACTGGACATCGCCATGAACCTCTTTCGCAGTTAAGTTGCAGGTATGATTCCAGATCAAAACATTGTATGTGCTTGCATTCGTGCCCACGCGCAGGTAATGTAATTTTTTTGAACGTAATCGGACATTTTAACGAAACTTTTAGAGCAGTTTGCTCTACACTGTCCCTGTCGTTTGGACCAGTAGAAGGATTTCCATTAGGTGATGATTGGTTGAAATTCATTTTGATTTTAGCAATACAATGATCTGCTGTTAGCAATCTTTTTCTTAGTAATCCTTGCAGTACACTTCGCACGCTCGGCCTATGGACTAATTGTAAAACGAAGAGGTGCGACTGTAAAGAAAAAAAAATTGTAAATTACGGGTATATTCCTGTTGTTAATAAGAAATTGGTTCAACTATTTTAAAACTTACACAACAACAAGCGGAGACTGTGATTTGTATAGTGTTTCTCCCAGGCTGACACACTTCTTTCAGGTACAGTGGTTTGTGTGAATTTTTGTTTTCTCCTCTATCAATAACGAGGGGTGTAGCATTTACAGACACCTGAACGCTAGCTGGCCAGTTGGTATTCATTTGTCTGTCTTCATGGTGAAAGCATTTAAGTTGTAATTCAAGGTCAGACCTGTTAAAAATATTTATTTTACTGTATTATACACATATTTATTTATCAATTTTAAAATCTCTTATAATAATATAAAGTTTGTTATAGTTACCTCCATATTAACGTTGAATGCACCGTAGGTTTTAATTGGAATACATGATTGCTAACTGCTAAGTTATGTTCTAATCTAAATGGCGGAAGTATAATACCATCTCTTACAGGGAATGTTAACCGGAGCTCATCATCTAAAACAGAACAGATGATTAAGTATTGTCACTTAAGTTACGTTAGTAATATTATCATGCAAACGTAGTCGAAAAACGTAGTTCAAGTCATCTATTTATCATAAAATGAACTAATAATTAGCATGTTGCGTACTAAATTAAAATACATTTAACTTACTTTGTATGCCCATAGGTGGTTTAAGCTCATTGAAATGAGGTTTAACATCAGCGTTAGGACTTATGTAAGGTGGCATACTGCTGGCTGGCGTTAATGGTGGCGTTGGATTACCCGGAACTGGACTATGTTGATAGCTCATGTTTGTTCGCATCGCTACTTCTTGCGCAAATTGCCCGCTATATTGTCCACTATATTGCCCGTTACCCGCTTGATGTTGTGGAAATTGATTTGGTACTGCACCGTTGAAATATTGGCCTTGATTTGAATACGGTGGCGTTGATTGCCTCATATTTCCTCTCATAGCTGCACCAAAGTTACTACTAGGACCTAGAGGTTGCTGAGGTGGGTATTGCCCTTGAAATCCAGGCCTGCCACCGTATCCTGTAGGATACTGACCAGGGCCAAATCCTGGTTGCGCACCCATATATTGAGCTTTTCGCGTTCCCATTATCATGGCTCCTGACGGATATGGTGTATGCCGTCTCTGATAACTTGGTCCCATTTTTGCCGAACTGCCCATTTGGCCCGGTCCCATCTGGGAAGTCATCATATTAGCATGCATTCCCATGTTCGCCATTTGCGCCATGGGATTCATACCATTCATACCGGCATTGCCCATCTGTCCCATAGCAGTCATGCCGTTCATTCCGCCATTGCCACCCATTCCCATTCCTGTTATGGCTGGGTTATGGCTGCGTTGCTGCCCGTAGCCGTTCATCGCATTATATTGGGGGTTGCCCATAGCCATGTTGTTTTGCATCTGGAAAGAGAAAATGTTTTTTTAGCCTTTGAAATTGCATTGATTGTAAATAAATTATGTTCTGTATTCTGATTTGGTCAGGTAGTAGTACTATTTCGTGATATTTCTACTAGTATACGATGTATGTACTTATGCAGTTTTTATAGATGATTCTATTGCAGTGCCGACTCAACTTATTATTTTGAGGTATATTATACCATGTTATTAAATTTATAATCTTCTGCATAGGTTCAAAACATAAATTGATCACAAGTAAATAATAAAAAATGTTGAAAACTAATAAGGCTGTCACTCTGATAGCAAATTAGGTGTATAAAAAACTGGTCGATCCAATAAAGGTTGTGATGATAAGCGTAGTTTTTAGAGGTAGAGGTGTGGAAAAATCAACCATGTTGGTAATTCTGCTAACCTGTACTCTGCAGTCAGAAATACGTGGAATTAGCCAAATAGTATTTTCTATTTTTTTTTATTTCAGAACAGATATATTCGGATATCCCTTTGGATAAGTTTGAAGCATATGTAGATGCAAATATTATAAAGTTTGTACAGATAAATTTAACAAAATAATTTTGCTCGAGATAGCGAAACTCTAAAGCTTCCTTAAGTTTTAGAGCCTCGCTATTATTTTTTTATAGCAAAAGGAGGGAAGCAAGCATATAGGTCACTTGATGGTAAGTGATCACTAACAACTGCAACACCGCCAACGAATAACTGCAACACCAGGGGCATCACAATTGTGTTGCCCTTATTAGCCTCAGGTGCAGTGAAAAAATGTGTAGTGTATACCTGCGAGAAAGGCTGCGAGTCCTGCATCGCGGCCGAGGTGGCCGCGGCGACCATCGCGGCGGTGGCGCCGAACTGCGCGTTCTCGCCCCCGCCGCTCATCGCGCCCGTACCGCCGGCGCACCCATAGCCGCTGATGACAATACAGATTTATTGAAATATAGCACCAATTTTTGACTATGGATGAGATAAAAATATTGTAGTAATTACAAATATTTTTTTATAAACCAAGGTAAAACCTCATCGCTTCAAATTTTTCGTCCATATAACGGGTCGCCTTACAGCCGTCTGATGAGTACTTACTCATTGGTATATGTGCTCCACAGTATTTGCAACTGTTTCATACCATTTGATTTAATAAAACTATTATGCAATTTATTTTAAAGCGACGTTTGTCAATTGTTTGCGAATCTGCTACAAATCATCTAAATTTATTTTTAGTTTTATATTGTCCTCTCAACAAAAAAGAACATACAGCACATATTTAGACAAAGTAGAACAATTACTAATTTATTTAAGTACATATACATAGTTTAGACAAATTAGAACAATTACTAATTAATTTAAGTACATAGTTTGTTATATTCTGATTTTGACAATGTCTAGCTGTACTGGGATAATAATTATACACTTTTAAGTTTTTTGTCGTTATCGTTTCTAAACAGTGAAAAACTGTGTCTAGCGGATTAAAAATATTGATAAATATGGTTTATCAAGTTCCGTTTCTATTTTTTGAATGGATTACTATTAATGAATGTTATATATTTAAAAAAAATGTGATCGTGCTTTAGAATAAAACCAAAATACTGGATGTACTTTATATGTTGTTATGTACGTAACACTACAAGTTCGTAAGACTTTAGAAATACATATCAATCTAAAAACTTCTTAAAATGTATTTAGTCAATGTTTCATATCGTATGTTTAACGTGCAACGGTTTCAATCCATTTTATTTCACATCACGATGTAAGTAGTTTCTATTCTATTGCAAGTGGCCTTGCAACGTTGAACATTTTACATTCCACACGTTAACACGTCGATTATTAATAAACACAGACTCGATATTCAACCCAAATTTTATCGGCGCAAGATCTTTTTTAACGCCGGTCGAGATTTTATTATTTTATGAACAATGAGAGAAAAAATCAATATGGTAGTGTATAGTGAGTGACGCGTTGTTACCCCTGTGTTTCTCTCGGGATGTGTTTGATTTTTTGTATAGTCGGAGTGGGAGACCGATTCATGTGAACTGCTTTTGGGGCGAATTCCCGAGCCTTCCCGGAGCCCTTTCTAAAAATTCTCATTCGACAAATGCCTGACAAACACTCGCACGGGCTGCCCATTGTTATTGATGTATAAGTAGTGAATGTACAATATTGTATTAATACTTCAGCATATTTTTGTTTTGTATACTCGCAGATATTGTAAATTATTTCTGGTTAAAGTTTTAACTTTATTTCAAAATTAATAAATATACGTCCTATAAGTATGTGAAGGATTGTAGGTCTAATTTTCTAACTAATTTATTTTAAAATTAATTAATAAATCGTTACATTTTTAGATGTTTTTAATTACAATCTAACCATTCTCGTAAACAGCTTAACAGATACTTATAACGTTGACAACCAATAAACACAAGTCAACAAGACTCGAGTCGTCGCATTGCTATTCATCCACACAGCAGATGATTTACAAGGGTCCTTCCTTAGGTAAACTTGGGCCGACCGGCTTTTTATAGTCACGTCTGAACCTTTTTGCCTTTTGCCGATCAAAATAAGGCTTACAAAAAAATCGTTTCTGCATCCTGGTATGTTTTTTTGTGTACCACATCCGAATAATCAGTTATGCTCAAAATATTTGTGATTTTGAATACAGGCGCAGGCATGATTTTCTGTAAGGACTTTTCGTGGAATATTATCAATTGTATTACATCCATACTTCTCTGGATATGGGAGAATATTTTTACTTATTATGATTTAAATAATGTATAATAAACAAACTAAAACTTGTAAACGAGGAGGAAAATGTTACATTATAATTAATATCTGCGACGTTAATCTTAAATGTTCTGGAAGATATTTGGCATATTATTGAGAGATGTGCGAGTAACGCGTTGGTATTTTGATACATAGGCTCCCGTTAATTTTAGATTGTTGCGCAGACGTGGTGAATTCCTAGCTAATTGGCAGTGAAGATAATCACGTGTTGAATCAATTTCACAAAAAGCTACCTGGATAAGATCGATTTGTGTCAAGCTTTTGATAATGTGATTATGAAAAAATATATTTGGTATTGATTTATTTTATAAGGGGTTTATGTGTCTAATACTATTTAGAATTTTCAATGTAACGCTGAAATTCGTTAGTTTATATAGTTGTTTATAAGTTTATTGAACATGCTGTTTATTTATTTATCGTAATTAGGTATGAGTTCTATAAACACTTTTTTGATTAATACAGTGTTAATAAAGGTATTAATTGTGAGCCTTGTGTAGATTATTATCGAGGTAGCGTGAAGTTGTGGCGTGTTCCGCCCTTGAGTTTCGACGACAGTTGGTCACCCCCGTTTAAATGCCACTTCATATCGTGGCTTGTGTGCACATTGCTAACACATAATGGAATTAACGTTTTCATATTATTCGATCGATATTGATGTAACATTAAATGTTATAGAATCTTAATTCTACAAAACGTGTTTCGTGTAATAAAAAATATAAAGAAGTATTTTGTTATAGGTATGTTCTACCTAATGAATATTTATAATTTCGAATATAATTACATATACAGTGGCTAATTTTCGAGAATACCGGAAACGTAACGTAGAGTTCGTTACTCTTTTTCTCTTTTTCACGTCAATTAATGCTCGAGCTTAAAGAGTAAAGCATGCTTCAAGGAGCAAATTCCGAGGGCTATAAATGAAGGCGAATATTCTGGGGTGAATACGATACAATGAGTCGATAGGGTCGACTAGCTTGAATCGTTGCTTAGGGTTAGTAAGCTCAGTCACGTCATTTATAGGGTTTTATTGTGTTGTTTTAATATTTTAATTTTATTAGCTTCATATAATCCTTGTTCTTAGAGAAATTAAAACTTATCTAGTTTTTTTATATCCTCAGATCTTTTCTTTTAAATCAAATATGTTGAAAGTGAGCACGTGGTGTTGTGTGTTTTGTGATGCATCCGCCCCTGACTGCCTCGCTCGTTTTAACAATGTGACGTTTTTTCCCACGCCTACTTACGGCCAATGACGAATCTGTTACTTCCAGTTAAGGATTTTATTATTTAGGTAGAATTAACGTTGTTATTATTGTTCTGTTTATATACTAAAAACGCTATTGTTTTTACAAAATATTAGAAGTACATATTTACGTCTAGATCGTGCAATTATACAGATACTGAAGCTAAATTGTAAATTAATAGTGTTGACAAGTTAGCTTCTGTTAAAATATTTAAGTACTCAAGCTCAAAATCATATCACCAGACCCTACTTTTCATTATTATTATATGAATATTGGTGGCATTGTATCGTCAATATGTCGTTTGTAAAGGTGCCTACGAAACAAAGCCGTTGCGCGCTTAAGTTCACGCTTAACACACCTGCCCAGTTTATTTAATTATGTATTCAACGTTTTAATATAATATTGAAATTAGTTAAACACGGTTTTTAATACTACGCGTTTTACGATAAATTTAACGATACAATTCTGTAAAAATGTTCTAATGAGCGATGTGCTCAGTGTTAATGTTTTGTTTGTTTGTGTTTATTGTAAGAGCTAAAGTGCAGTCACCGCTTGCATTCCCATCGTGCTTTAGTGTGAGTGTCTGCGGGAGTGTGCGTGACTAGATCGTAGTGTGCGTTCACTGACATGTGTGCGTGTACTGGATGCCGAAAGCGTTTGTGCGTGTGAATGGAAGAACACATTTCATTTCTTTCATTATAATTGCAGTGATGTGCACTGCGCGGGTCGTAGATTTAGTTACCGATGTTCGGGTAATGAAACCCTTCGATATTGGGGGAGAATCGATTAGATAAATTAATTTTTACGTATATCACAAACTAAAAGATTATTTCAATTAGATACGAGTTATAATATGTCATGTATATAATATACATTATTTCCACATTTTACGTATGCTATATTTTTGAATTTATTGCCTGTTAACTGCGATAAGGTAAGTACAGGTACGCGAGTCACGTTTCAGCGTTTTGTTTAAATGTAAACAAACTTGTTCCGGATAAGATAAACACAGACGTTTAAATTTGCACTTATGGTCAGCGATAAAATAATCCTTGCAATTATTTATTATATTAAAAGTACTAAAAATATTTATTCAATTTTATATTTGCAAAATAATTAAGAATTTTAGTCCTATTAATTTTTTTAAATCTATTTTTATGTCGTACGAGTCAGTGTTTATTTTACCGCTGAATTTTCCAAATTAATTTTAATATATTTTTAAGCTTACCTTGGCGCGTTAACCCTGTAGCCTATGGTCTCTTGCAAGAAGTTCCTTTTTCCAGGGTCGGGAGCCTGTGCTCCCGTGTAGTTAATGTTTGCTCCCACGTACCCTGCCGTATTACCAGAGTTCGCCGTCCTGTTGTCTCAAAGCACCCCCTGAAACACGACGCACCTTTCTGCAGTCGATGGTCACATATCGCTATTTCTAGTTTTCTTTATCAGTTAACTTGAAAATCTATTTTTTCTTTCTATTCGTTTCACTAACGCAAACGTACACGAGTTTCTGTTATCGTTTGATGATCGTCGCGATGAAGGCAATACAATAGTCGATCGACAACAACCGACGAAACGTTCATCGAGACGTCTATTTAAAATTGCAACGTCACATTTATGTGTAAAATTGATTTTAAATATTTTTTATTTGAAATCGATTTTTTTAACTTGCTAAGATTTTCTGAGATATTTTAAAAATGCAACTTTTTGATTTTAATTTTAGAATATCATATGGCTTTTATTTTCCTCAGAAATGTTTATGTCTATATTATTCCTCTGAATTTTAAATTTGTGATAAAATTTGGGTTTTAGTAATTTTCTTAGAGGTAAAGTTAAATTTTTGCTAAACGAATTTAAAAATCGACGTAGCAATATTTTATTATTTTTTTCTACTCGTCGTACTTTTATTTTAAGTTTTAGATATTGTGATGTTTTAATTTTTACTTTTTAAATATTTTTTGTTTTTATTTTAAACTTGGTTTTTTCACACACCTGGGAGGACTTCAACTTTTTGATTTTTTTTGTATATATCATTTGCACTCAATGTTTCATTAAATCCAGTGGCACTTCATGAAAAATCCAAATTAGATGTTTTGCAATCCTTTTTTGCTTCACTTCACTTTTGTTTATTATTTAAAAATCCAATTGTCACTTCACACTTGTAGAGAAACATCCATAAATCCAGTAAATAATATTTTTTGTATCACTGTGTTCCAGTAGTAGATAATAAATATTATCGTTCACTCACAAGTCCGATTTTGAATTCACCGAAACATCATAGACGTGGTACACGAGCGTCGACACCGACATCACTAACATGGGACGACTTAACGTTCGACCGTCAAAGGTAAAACTGGCTAGCGAGCCGGCGACGGTGAGTGAGAGGTTGCGCCGCGGGGCGCTCCCACCCCGCGCGATGTTGCCAGCTCGCCGTGATAAAGTGGCGCACCCCCGCGTCCCCCACTGTATGTCGACGTCTCGGCACTCAGTACTCGGTTGACTTCGTGCGCCATCGTCATTAAATCGGCTCCCTACCTCACACCGCGTACTCGACGTATCATTTCACGTAACGGTCCTCAATCGAGCGCAATACTGCGACTGCTATGGACGCTGTGTAATGTTCGCTAAATGTTTTTCATTTTGGTTATATTAACTGATCCACAACAAATCGTGACTTGCAAAATTTGAAACACAAAATAACGTAGTATGTTAGAATTTTTAGATTCAATGATCACAAACATTTTGTTTTTTGATACAATAAGATTAATCGTCTCTACCTGAGAGGTAGAGATCACAAAATACTGTTTTTTGTTACTCGCAAATCCCTGACTGGCCTGTAGTGGCATTCAGCAAACGTCTGTCTGCATTGGGGCATAATAATTAACAGCAATAAACAATGGGCTCGATGTCCTCTGGTCGCTACCTGCGCATAGCGTTTAGAGGACAAGTGACTTGTCCTGTAATGTCCTTGCCTCGACGTTTTAGTGCATACCTATATTTTGCGCACGTCTTTAAATAACTCGTTGATTTATCGGTGTAGTAGATATTTACACGTTCACATAATTCTCATTAAATTTTCATTCATAATATGACATGAAAAGGTTTTTCAAATGTAGCTTATGGGCTCTTTGCACCATTAATATAATGATATTTGTTTTTGTTATTAAAGTTACATGAATTAAAAAGTAGGTATTTTTGACATACTTAATGATTCTTTGAAAACTTCCATCACGTATTTACGTAAGCACCTACTTATTTAATTTTACAATACCCGTGGCAATAATTGTATCTAGACATAAACTTGCGTCATAGAGATATCAGTATTTACGTTTTTAACATTAGGTAAAATAATGATACTGATTAAATTTTTTTTTGTTATAATAATTATCGATTTTTATTTCATTACTTCTTTTTGCAGAGTACTTTTCTGTATCTAATGGCGATTTTCCCTTTCAGGCACTTCAAGCTTCTTTAGTTATTAACTTAAAACAAGATGGTCAACGTAACGCTACAGTTTTCGTTCGGTGACCTGTTGATACCAAACAACGTGCGCTGGAAAGTCGGGAAAGCGGTTGCGTACGCGCAATCGTTTCGTCCGCGTTCCAATACACCTCTCCCCACACCACTAGTTCATTCACAAAATACAAAGCATACAATTTATTTTGAGTTATATTTACTGCTAATAAAATGTTGTCCATTTCGACATTTTTATGTTATAAAATAAAAACTTTGTGTTTAATTTGTCTACAGTTAGCCTTAAAAGATAATTGCATTGTTTAGCTAGGTAAAAAACACTTAGTAGCCTTAACCTTATATAATATAAAAATTCATAATATTTTCTCATTTACGTAACTTGTTTCTTACGATGTTCGCTATATATCTTTCAATGCAAATAAATTATGAATAAGTCAAAACATTCATAATACGATTTCATTGCTATCAAACAATCAGGTGTCCATAATATCAATATTCGTGAGCCTGACGCAGACGACTCCTGAACGTAATGCTCAATTGTATGAGTTTTGACCATAGTAACCACGCTGGTTGTCACATTTTTTGTGCATTTAAAAATATAAATGGTACAAATACCGAAGAGGTAACACACAAGTCTGTTTATTCTGGGTATTCTTGGAAAAGGCTGGACCGATATTGATGCGACTTTCACGATGCGACTTGACAATTTACCTTACAGAGAGTACCTTAGTTAGAAAAAGAATTAGAATTTCGCACAAAAAAACTAAATCTATGAAATCTCTTTGAAGAGGTATGCGGGCTAAATCTCTCGTAGCAGTCATTTAAATATGTTTTACTCGTAAAATGGAAATAATACTCCAGAAATATTTTACTGCAATATATTAAATCGTCTCTAATAATAAACAATTAGCAGCGATTAAAACGTGTTTAGCTTGAGTTCTTCCTGGACGTTTACATCTTATCATATAGATAAAACTGTGACGTTGGATTGTATCTGATAATGAGTTATCCACATAAGAACACGTAGAGTACCCATGTTTTGACTAACCGCTGCCACATTCCTAAATGAATGTGCTAATCCACATATATATACATATGGAGAATAATATCCAAAATATTCTTTACGATACGTCTATTTAACTCTTTTATTTATTTGACTGACGTCCCAAGATGTTAGGTTTATCTTTCTATTTATTTCATAAATTAGTTGTAAACCGCCATTCCGTCCACATGGGCTTTTAATTAGATTTAATCGATTTTATATTTTCGTACGGTAATCTTTAATATATTTTTTTAAATAATTAATTATTTATTATATAAAGTAATAATAATACAAAGTATTCTAAGTTACTTCCTGTACGTTTTACAACCTATTAGTGACTGCCCTGTAAAAATATTTTAAGTCATTTCGGAGATGACCAGGACCGAACCTACAGAAAGATAGGCAGACACAAAAAAATTAAAAATAGTCATTTTGTAACATGTGGTGTTTAAACTTTTATACGCACTGATTTAGAGCCGTTATTTTAAAATATAAACAGACATTGAATTTAATTTTTAATACCTAGTCTATATAAATTTGTTCTTGTAGGTATGTTTACTTTCTTAGAACTGGGATGCTAAGACAATGCAATGAGATAACTGCTACCTGATAGTTTAAAACTTTCAAGTTAAGGCAGCAGGATAAATATAGAAATATAATACGATCTGCGTGGGCAAGATGCACGTATCGTACCTAGTCGCTACCAGTGATAAATTGAAGAACGGGGTTTGAAAGGATGACCATTGGCGTTCAAGGTCTATGTTCTAATCGGGATATTCCTGGACACCACCAATTGTGTACGGTAGTAGTGTACATTTTTTGTTATTTAGGTTTTTCAAGTTTTCCCGAAAACGGAGGCAATGCTTTAAATCCTATAAAAAAAACCGGCCAAGTGCGAGTCGGACTCGCGCACCGAGGGTTCCGTACAAACCTGCAAGGTTTACAAAGT
>DVZN01000051.1:0-20454 GCA_018237365.1 Caria ino melicerta
TCTTTACTCGAAATTCATATATATATATATATTACACGTCTGAATAATACATGCTAAGCCCAATCGAATGTATTTTTTGTAGAAACTTAATATCATCGAACTGATGAAACTTATTTGATTGTCCTACAGTCATTTATAAATCACTAAGGAGGATAATTGAGGGTTTCTTTCAATTAACAATATGTAGTTTTTGCACTATCTGGACTAATGCTGAATGATTAAGTTAGCGGAACAAAGGTAAGTTAATGAGATTGTTCTGACTCTTAATTGAGATCGTTAACAGATCTTAATAATAACATAAAAGTGGACATAGCATAATGTTCACTTCGTTAACTAAAGATTAACAGCATATATTTGTACCAAGCTATGCTATTACTTGATTGGAAGGTCATATGATCTAAGCATGTTTCAGCTCCTTTAAGACTTAAATTATCATATATCTATCTAGTTGTCAGTGGCGTAACTGTAGGGCTGGCAAAATGCCAGTCCCTGACCCGAATGGATCCTCGGGCTCCGGCACGAGAGCCCATGAGCTCAGAGAAATAGCCAATTTTAACAAAAATGTGTAAAAAAACGAAATCTTGAACATAAATATGTATAAATTCTTTAAATTAATAATAATTTTAACGCAGTAAAACTGCTAAAAGCCGACTTCCAGATCTGGATCATTTACATGCTTGAAATTTTTATGGGACCACCTCGAAATTGTATCCTTTCGATTAAAAAAAATATATTTTGAAAATCAGTCCAGAATGGTCAGGGAATCAGTCATACTGGAGTTTTGGTTAATAGCACCCCCAGGAGCAAAGGTACTCACTTTGAGAAACGCTGGAATAACGGATCTTAAATTTGTGAACTTCTATTATTTATTTCACCCATGCCATAGCTTTGTAGTCTTAACAATACTCATAAAAAGGTTAAAATCACTGATAAGCTCACAAGCTCTCACACAAATCGAGTTCCTAAAACAACTGGAGCATGTAATAATTAAACAAAGCCTTGTATTAAAAAAAATAATTATAAAAATAGATATATTTGTTGCACTTTAAAACGTTCACTTTATATCTATCTAATCACACTGACCATGTTACTCATTTGCATACTGTAAATGGAATTTTATAGACTATAGTCCGTTTCAAAAAAGTATTGTGAAAGTTGTGTTTTAAATATGTATACTTCCACCCTCTCACTTGGAAGATATCTCATACTTAGTTACAGTCACAGTAGTTACTTTAAAAAGAAGAAAAAAAAAATTTATCGCCAAATCTTTGAAACGGTTGTTGAAATTTGGTATATGTGTAAGTTATACCACCAACCGACACATAATATGCATAATGCTTAAAGCAACCGACTGCGCAAAAACAAAGGCAATTTTTTTCGTTACGTTTGTTTTAACTAAATCGTAACCTAATAAAATTATAAAGTTCAAAATGATCCATGCGGATAGTCAGAACCATCATCTAGTACTTAAATAAAAATCAGTATGTACGCGCATAACTATAGACCGGATGTACCTTTTTCGGTTATTCTTTCTACAGTTGATTGTAATTGTCAGGTTTGAAAAAACAAGATGTTTTTTTCAAATAAATTCGATAACTTAGAGGAATATTGTTTGGTCTATGAAACCACGATGCATGTAAATTTTTTACAAATACTGCACTTGCACATATAAGTACTCGGACACCGACTGTAATGCGATATGCGGTAGAGGCAACGGAAAAAGTTTCACTTTAAAAATGAAAAATAAATGCATGTACATCGAAGGCTCAAATGGGAAGTTTTTTGATCGTGAGCTTAATTTAACAAAAAGATAATCAAATTCAGGTGAAGCCATGGACAGCAGATAATTAAATATGAAACAATACCTTAATACTTGTTTGGAGATCATTCACATTTTTATATTTCTTACTTTCCATTTTCTGTTTCTGAGATTCTCACAGATGTCGAAATTAGTTATTGTAGTTATAATTCTAACCAATTAGCTGTAACATGTACGTAACCTATTTATATATTTAATTATATGTATATATCATATAAATATATCACCTATAAATCAATGTCTTTTTTTAAAAATTTACTAGATTTAGGTGATTTTATATTTCCCAAGGAGGGTTGGTGTCAGGTAGGCAGCCGACTGTAAAACTGTTGCCAAATCTATTGCAGTATGATTTGTAAGGAGGAAGTTGACATACTGCGCCGACCCCATGTAATGGGATAAGGACAAGAGAGAGAGAGAGAGAGAGAGAGAGGTGATTTTATATAACTAAAAATATTTAGAGATAATCACCATTTTGATTATTTATGGAAGTCACCATAATACATCGATATATCTTATCCTAACTTTATAGTCTAGTCTAGTCAATATAGTTTGACTTTTCTAGTCGTTCCTAATACCAGACTACACCTAATAACATGATTTTTTTCACGTTGAATCGCTAACTCACACTCGAAATTACGATGAATCACGTTCATAAAAGCATGAAGTACAGGTTCATTACTCCCTCATGGACCTTCCTAACACTACATCCCGTAAGAAAGTTTTGACGTCAGACATAGGTATTCATAATACGGTAAAAGAAAATTAAACTCAAGAAAACTGCAAAAAAAAATAAGGTCACAATACAGATCAAAATACTCTCGCAAACAAAAAAAATATATTTCTTCATTTGTGACGTTACACACATAAAAAATAAAAAATAATTGAATCCCTTGGGAAGTCGGTTGATAATTATATTAAATTTCCTGTCTCTCTTGGCTGTCTGGCAGAAATCGCTTTAAGCGATAAGACCACCATTTGTACTATTTTTTTTTCTGTTTTGCATTACTTTTTTTTTGTCTAAATTGTACAATAAAGAATAAATTAGATCTTCAATTCATACGTATAAGAAAGCATCAATATCTCACAATCCCACCAAGAACATACAGATATAAATTAATTAACAGACTAATAGATACCGTTAGAGTAACTAGATATGTAACTGCTTGCTACCATAAATTGATAAATGAATTAAAAGTTTCAAAACCGTGTATCACTGCTGTGATGTTAACACAATTAATGAACGCTGGCTAATGAATATAAATAAGCAACCGATTATGTTCCTTTTATGTGATGAAATACAGTTAATCTGTATTATTAATACACTTAGAAACGATAACAGTTTTCTATTAAAAATCACATTGTATTCGCAATACTTTATTTTATAATTTAGTAAAAAAATTACATACAATTATGTACATAAATGAAGTAACACCCTGCGCAAAGCGATTGCACAGACGAACATGATTATATTTTTAGATTTAAGTATTTTTTATAATATAACGGTGTAATTTGACCTAACGGCACACTATGCGGAATGAACATTTTACACGCCATGGAAAATGTATATATGTTTATGAAATTTTGGCAATTCCTATCAGTATTTGGCAAGAGCGAAATTTAGTCAGAATACTAAATAAATAAAATAGAACTGATTTATTAGGTGTAAGTGGATATAAGAAAATCATATGAGTGTATAAAACACGACATCCATAGAGGCATCAACTATGCTGACAACTCATAACGGAGAACTTACAAAAATATATACGTCTCTAAATTCATAATACATATGTTATTAAAACAGCCAATTGTTATAATGTGTAATTGGCAATAGACACCTATTACGTCTAGTATTTCGTTATGGTCAAGAATGAATAAACTTCAATTTCTAATAACAAAATTATTTAATGAATAATTACACTCATTTTGTATTATAATACCAACTGGTTCAAATGTCATGTCATTAGTAGGTTTCTAGCTTTCGCTCTGGAGAAATAAAATTAAAAACTTTTAAATAACTTATTGTCTTAACCAACATCTAAAGAAACTCTTGCCTTGGTCGGATCCCGAAGACAACAGTTTTGAAGACGGCACATAGTGCAGAAGTTGCTCAGTATATTGCCTGATCCAATTGACTAGTCTGATTTTATTTACTTTCTATTCTACTAATATTATACACGTGAAATATGGAAAACGTAAAATAAAGATGTTTGTTTCTTACTATTTCAAGCAAAAACTATTTCAGACTAATGAAATTTAGATGTCAGTAGCATATATACTATGTTAATATAACACATAAAATATAGTTTATAAAGTGATTATGTAAAATTTTGAAGTTCACGTGTCGGTTAGTACTTAATAATATACATATATAGATATATGTATGTGTATAGACCACTGGTATAAAACTTCTGAGTTAATAATAATATTATTAATATATACCTGTGGGATTTGAAAAAATATTTTTGCATGTGATAGCCAGGGACATATGAAACAGGTTATAAGTTTTTTAGTCTTACATAAGCCTCAGATGCAATGACAAAGCGAGTGATAGAAACCGTGTAACATATACTCAGACCAAATGCTTGTTCCTATCGAGGATCGAACCCAATCCGCTACGCTTAGCATAACTGGACCTTAGCTCGATTACGGACATAGAATTATACATAATATTTACTTCTCTAATGCTACAAGTTCCGCACAGTGTGACGTTACCTTAATAACAGTCAAAACTGTTACAAACATTTAAATTGACTTATTTATTGCATATGCTGACAAAAAATTAAGGTGTATGTACATGAGATTTAGTCTCGATTATTGAGAAATTCATTAAATGGCACTTATGTCTGAAAATTAGAAGCAAAGCAGATATTATCATAACGAAAGTCATCATTTATATATGTTTAGATATAGATTTTATTTACATTCATTTAAAACAGCTTTGTTTTAATTTATATCATCTGGAACACAAATATATCTGTTTATATATTTAATTGTAATTGTAAAAACATCTCTGTGTAATTATATAACTGTTAACAAATACGAAATTACGGATGTTTATAAAGTTTGATTCAAACTAATACGAGTCTCTCAGTAACAAAAAAATGGTATATTATTAAATAATATGATTCTGTTTTTAAATAAGATAATATTTTAATAAAAATGATTTAAAATAGATACAAATTTTAATACACTTATGAATACATTTATTTCTGGTTTAATTTATTTATTGCGAATCTATAAACAATACTTACTCATTGACATTTGATTATGTTCGTAATAGATAATATTTAAAGGCATTTTTGAGATCAAGAAAGAAAAGATACAAAATGAGATCTTACATTTAGGTAATCGAATTCCTAAAAAAAAATAACTAATATTGTAATTCACAACCCTAAACATTCTTTTTTCCTCGCATGTCCTTTAAATGCTGATTTTTAATGACTAGATAATTTTAAAATGGCAATCTTTTTTTAAATATCACTCAAATCAACACCTCCACGGTTGTGTCAAAAAGAAGAAAAATTTACATTTTCTACACGCTAATCTTATAACATACGGATTTTCAGTACAACACTGAAATCATAGCAACTATGGCGATTTTTAACATATGGTGCGGCAAACCAAAGAATGCGTTCCTGAGAAACTTCAGTTATGTATAACAAACGTCAAAATATTCCTGTTTAAAAAAAATTGTCTCGCCCATATTATATTCTAGAAAAGATACTTTTTTTTCGAAATGACAATAGTTGCCAGACAGAGCGGCTCCGCAACGTCACCGGACGTTTGTGGACGAGCAAAGTGCTCAACCCGAGACTGCATTATTTATGGGTGGGACTTCTATAACGCCCACACTAAGGGTTGTTTCCCGCGAGACCGGACCTCGGCTTAGTGCTGCATTCTGACTACTGGTGGGCAGGGTATCTGTGGCTCGCTGCCCGGCTTTAGGCGTTAGGAAAAGGGGCCTTCCTCGCCGGGACCGGAGGCGACGGTGTGGTGTGTTTTGTGTGTGATTGTTACCTATGAGATCGGCGTTTGCCGCCGTTATCGAATCGTACAGGTACATGCATGCATTCACGATTAGCGACGATATTAAGTCCCATAATATGACAGGTGTCAAAACCGTCGCCAATCGGGCACTAATCCAATCCCAGGAAACGTTATGTTTTTTTCAGCAAAACTGAACAAACTAATGGAACAAGTTACCCGACCCGGGAATCGAATTCGGAACCTCGTGCATCAAAGTCAACACCACGCGACCACAGAAGCGATCATATTTTGACTTTCGAAATACGTCACTGACCCTTGTCATGATCGTATTCTTTGCTTTACCACAGATTAGTTAACAATTATTATGTATCTGCTTAACTCCGTGCTTTAATCTGAAGATATCAAATATTTAATGTAACACGTGAGATTTATTACAAACTATGACCGGGAGCCGTCCAATCACTCAACAATATAACATCTGTGTAGAGATAAACTATTGTGTATAAAAATATCACTATTGTTATTGTTGCTCAACACGATCTTCACCGTGGCAAAGACAAGAAAAACGGAGGACTCTTTTCATCGCCGCTTCAGTACAAAACAGCTACACTCTATTAAGAAAATACATGTCATTTGATAGGTCAGCGATGGAAAGAGTCGTTTGGGGTGGCTATATTGTATAACGTAGGTGTGTATATGTAACCTGTAAATAACCTATGATAAAATGAGCACCGGTCGCAACAAATGCTTTATAACAACAATCAGTCTATTGTCAAAAAGGAAGGTACTAGAGCGATCTCTTCAATGAGACAGTTGCATTTATTTACTGAAATAGTTATTATTATTTTTACTAGTCTAAGACCTATTTTAAACAAGTGACTAGGCGCAGATAGCCTTTAACCAATAATAAGCTTTACTTATAACATCATATTTACAATACTCGTAAAAAGGTTTAGGGCAGGACACGCATTGAACATTATACCTAGCCACTAGAAGTTGACATTTTTTGCGACTAATCCTTAAGTGTAAAATAAGCCTAAGAACATTCTATGTGAAATAATACTACAGTATATTTAGCTATGTTTTGTATATAATAAAGTATTATTAGGTACTGTTAAAGTTATAAAAAATAAGAGTCTCGTTGAAGCGATTCGTTCTCGCACTCGGTACAATATGAAAGGCACGCAATAAGCGGAGAGGTGTGACGGCAGATAGGCCCCCGGCGACACTCCGATCACAGACTAGATATATCTACAGCCAGTCTTCGATATTTACTCCCTTCTTTATAAAAGAGATACAATAAAACTCCTCAACATCCATTAGCTTATCCGGCATTACAAACATCACTTGTAGCATCGTACTTCATTATTTTTATCGATGACCTTAAAGAGAATGAGAGTCCGAGAGACAGCTATACATTAACAAAACGTGAGTTTCACAAAAAAAAACATAAGAAACTTTCCGTTGCTAATAAATATACTCTGCAAAATCACTCTTAAAAGAAGCAACAACTCAGCAGAATAGTATATCGTAATTATATAAACGTATTAATATATAACATTACTTTTTAACAATTAAGTCTAAATAATAATATTAAATATATATATATTTAGATTTATTTCACCAAAATTACGTAAATTATAAACTATATGGAATATGAATGTCTTCATATTGTCTAATCTCTCGGACCCTGGTAATGCAGTGCGTATACGGATACGCTTTAAGAAACTAGTAAACAATGATGTATGGAACAAGTCCAAGCGAGCGAGTGATACGCGTCGGTTACGCTTTATACCACCGTCCTAACCAATACTACCGCATGACATTTCGTGCTTACTAAATCGTCACATGCAAACAAAAACAAACGAGGCATTTGGACATACATGAATATTTTAAGCGACTAGACTAAATACCATTTCCACAGTATTTTTATAAAATTACATAACAAAGTTATTTTTTTCAACGTCATTTTAGGTGCCTTACTTTCCACTAATTCCAGTTCTGAATCGGATCGAATTTGTTATCAATTTGCGTTAATAGAACTCTTAAATTCGATTTAGGAGTAAAAATTAACGCAAATTCGTAACGACCTCGATCTGATTTAGAACTCGAAGCCGTCGGGAGTAAAACGAGGTTCTGACAAGATGCGGTCATATATACAAGAATGTCATAATTGGCGACCCCTTCATATTTAGATACTATTTGGTTGTTGCACACGAATCAAACGCGGTAACATGATGCTTTTCATATTAATAGATCATTTCAATTTAAGGTGACAAATTTGATGGCTAGTAGGCAGGTCGTTTCTGAAAAAGTGCAACTACCGCCTAATTGTATATTCACACGGCAGTAATCAGGTTTAGAGCGGCAGCATAAATGAACTATTCACATTATGTCGTACCATCAGTAAATATTGCTATAAACTGGTATTTTAAATATGAATATGTTGACGTCACAAACCAATATATTCCAATAGACCAGCTACAGGTTATATTAAACGTGACGTATCTGCGCCAAAATTAGCAATGCAGTCACTTGAAACTGAAGAGTTCCCCCAGTATTGTAGCCAACTGGTATTTGCACACGTCTTTTTACATAGGTTTCATGTTCAATTCCTACTAGCATTGAATCGAAGAAAAGTATTGCAGCGTGTATTTATATTTTAAAACAAAATTTTATTTTATTTTCAAAAAAGCAACGTACAAATTAGTATCGCGTGTACACGAGCGCCTGCCATACAAAGTATATGCATATCTGTACGTTACTTTTTAAGCTAGAGTACTCTTATTTTACTTTTGAGGTATGAAAAAGGTGATGCTTCTCTGTCAATCTTTGGCTTTAGGAGTTAAACCTTAGAAAATTAGTTGAGCGGTGGTGATTGTGATAATGTGAATAGTTGTGTAACTCGTCGAGAGCGCGCGGTGGGGTGCTAGCGCGTTGGCGTTAATTGAAACTCGTCCAGTATTCAAAACTCCAGTACTTCTAAGCTGCGGAACCTTTTAAGCGATTGCACACGGTGGATTGGCGGATTAAATGCTACCCTGATTTAAATTTTGTATTTCTTGAGGCTTTACAAATGTAATAAATGCTTTATAACAAGCAATATGGTACGCGTCATATCGCGGTGTCTTTCTATCTCTCTGAAGACATGCTGCTTTCGATCTCAGAATAAGGTAGCGTAGCGCAAAAATCCCTCCCACACAACATATCGCTTAAGTACATCGATGCTCTCTTGGGATTTGGGTAAAAGAAGCTTTTTCATTATGAAGTCCTTGGATACCGGAAATAGCACCCAAATCCAAATCGTTCCAGAATAACGGAATGTTTTAAGGTATTTTCTTTTGAACGATTTCCAGCAATCCCTCCCGCAGCTCAGAATTGGGGTTCCGAATACTGGAGGGGTTTCCGTATACGCATCGCGGGCTGGGGTGCGCGGCGTGCGGGGGGCGGGAGGGGTGTTGCGCGAGCGTGTGCCGGCGCAGGTAGAGCGGCGTCTTGAAGCAGCGGCCGCACGTGGAGCACGCGACCGGCTGCGCCTCGTGGATGAGCCGCACGTGCTGCCGCAGGTTGGACGCGTTGGAGTACCGCCGGCCGCACTGCGCGCACCGCACGCCGCCGCCCGAGCCCCGCTCTCCTTCTCACTCCTCGCCCTATTGCGACCTGTCCACGCGCTATCTCTACCCGTACGTATCTTCTACGGCGGATGAATACGCGCGGTATTACCGAGTCCCTCTCGTCCCGACGTGAGGAGGAATACCCGCGTCTCCAAAGAATAATTTTATTATCATTATATTTCAAACGAAATAACAGAATTTCCCTCTAGTGTAAACCAGATGTACTATTATTTTTAATTAATACATCGCGTTTCCACAGTTCGAAATGACAGTCCACGATGTCATATTTTATTCTTAAATTCAAATAATTTTCGATTTCTAAAATTATCAACTGATTTTTCATTTAGGAAAAACGTAATCGATTATTTTTATTGAATCATAGGAAGGAACAAACGCAGTTGTAATTAATA
Organism: Caria ino melicerta; assembly: GCA_018237365.1. NCBI lineage: Eukaryota > Metazoa > Arthropoda > Insecta > Lepidoptera > Riodinidae > Caria > Caria ino. The sequence goes on from DVZN01000051.1 coordinate 9,831, forward strand.
CAATTTGTAGTATATAATTATACTTTATTTCTGTCTGCGTATTTATTTTTACCATAATAGTTGTTTACTTATTTTCAAAGGCAAAAATCTTAATTTGTTTAACAACTGATTACCTGAGTGTATGAACAAATTCCTTAGTACTTTTTGTCCAGTTTTCTTATTTTTTTGGTACAATTTTTTTGCGAAAAAAAATTCGATGTTCAAAACTTAATTGTATATTCCATAAATAATGTCAAATCGAAGTGACCTCTTAAATATATTTTTCTGTTCCACCGTAAATTAAAACAGCTGTTAAGTTCAACTAGCTGTTTATCGAATTGCTTTATTGCTGAAACGGTTAGATCGTTCGTCTTCTTGAATATTGTAGCACGAGGACGCAGGAACTAGCTTGCATTACTTTTAATAAAATTTCATTTCATATTGAATTATGGATACTACAATCTTTAGTCGACACTTGTACGTTGCGCTGGCACAGACTAGCGTGGAGAACGAAGGCGGGGCGCGGGGGACGGGGTCGTGTCGGCGTGAGGTACGACAAATATTAAATACAATACATTTGAATATAGATAATGTGTACTAGCTAAATACCTACACGTATATGTATATTTGCGTTAGGAGATAATATATATATATATATATGAATTAGACACGATACTGTGTGTATAATAACATTATACGCTAATAATAATAGTGTATTTAATAAGTGATACGAGAAATATTTATGTAATGCACTGTTGCAGCGCGATTACTGCAAAAATATAGTTCTTGCAGTTGATACGATGACACGCGGACTTCATTTCTAATTACACTAGATCCAATTACTAATATCATTGTGAAGTGTTCCCTCTACCCATACGAACCAATATTAGAACCTCGCCCTTTGGTTTGCAATAGTATCGCCAAGTATCTTCAGGCACGTTAGTCTTAATTTTTTTTCACAGTCTCACAGTTTCAATAGTAAATGTAATTATTGCACAAGATATGTCATTTGGGAAAAATATGAGATTTTTTATCATTATTTAAGTTATATTTAAACATTGACATATATTTTTTAATATGATATATCATTGTTAAACATTTACAAAAGAGAAGTCCCCATTTCAATGTGGTCCGTCGAGCCAAATATATTGTGCTCTTTTTCTCATTAAGGGTATACAAACATACAAGCAAAACTAACGTGGGACAAGTTGTTGCCAACCACAAGAACTATATATTGAACCATGTTTACTCTGATAAAAAGAGAAGATATCTGAATGTGTGTATGTGAACGGGAATGAAGTGTAGGAAGTTCTCGCAGGTACATGTTGCGGGGAAATCTAAGATGGCGTGCAGCATGCTCAGTAACGTACGCAGACACAACAACAGTTCGCGGAGAATGACCGGTCTGCACGTGGCCACGAGTCGTGTGTTTTATATTGCAGGTTACCATTTACCAGAAGCAACTACACGTTCAATTTGTGTTCTAGACACCGCTCCCTACAATAGCCGCAAGCAAAAAAAAATAAGATGAAAAAATATCACTGCGCGTAATAAATAATAGATGTGCTTTTGTGAATTTTTAAAATATTAATTATTTGCATATAGAAATTTTAATTTGCACTTTCTTTTTTCAGGTTACCTAGTTGAGAAGTTTTAGAATACAAACACATTATAGTCAATTTTATTTCTTTATAGAATTTTCTGACAATTTTTTCAATCGTATTTTTATTGTATTTTACATTGGGTCATTTTTAACTTTATTAATTTGTACAGCAAGCGTATTTATAGGCTGATTATATTTGCCTCCATTAGTGAGTGACGTCCAGGTTTATTTATCCATGGTTACCGACTTTGTTCTCCTTTGTTTTATCTTTATGAGCCGTACACGACGCGTTTATAATCAGAAATATTAACGTTTCTTTCATTCTCACGTCATTCTCCTTGAACGTTAAGAAAGAAGCAAGATAGGGTGTGGCGGGGATGAGATGGTGGGAGGGATACTGTACGGCGCGGGGCTCCACCGCGAGCGAGAGCGCTCGGGCTTCGCCTCGTGCCGCCCTCGCGCCAGACAGCTCATCAAATGACGATTCAATACATTAGAACACAATCATTTCTTACATGTTTTCACATATTGTTATTAATGTTCGAGATGCAAATCGAAGGAAGTTGTGATCTTTTGCTGCGATGTCACGAGCAGCCAGTCTATCGAGACGTGTTTATGTGATTGTGATTTAATTACAATAATGTTTGTCTTAAAAGCAAATAAAATTTGATAATATTTGTCAGATGAACATTGTGAGGTATGTGTCATCGGAAAATATAAGTGTTGTGGAGTGAAGAGTCGCTCCTGAAGGTTTCGCGGTAGTTTTAATGTAAAGTTAAGGACTGAATCCGTTCAAGTGATGCAATTTTTATTAACTATAGTAATCAGTAGCGATAGCGAGCGTTTTTGTCCGCTTGGTAATAATTAACATTTCCTATAATATTTGAGGACTACAATTGAACGTTTCCGATACGGCTGAAACATAAGCTCGCTCGGAACGGAATATGTATTCGGTCGTTAAATATATTTTTATAGCGTAAGGTAGCGTGTGCGTGTGGGTCGTGCGCGGGTGTGTGCGGGTGTGTGCGGGTGTGCGCGGGTGTGCGCGGGCGTGTGCACGTACCGTCGGGGTGCGCGGGCAGGTCGGGCAGGCGCAGCGTGCGCAGCAGCGCGCAGTCGCCGCCGTCGGCGCGGTCGAGCGCGTACACGTACACGGCGCCCTCCGACGTGGCCACCACGAGCCGCGGCGCGCGCGCCACGCTGCACACGCGACACACGGCTCACCGCCCGCCGCCTCCCCGCGGGGAGGACGGCTCGAAGCCGATTCCGATTACGAGACAGATTTCCCGGCGTCTTAGGATTTTTTTTTATATAATAATGGTAGGCGGACGAGCCGACGATAACGAATATACACCGCCCGTGAACGTCTAAAGTGTTAATGGTGTTTCGTTAACCCGAGATCAAAACGCTAAGACTCGTGCGAGAGTAAACTTTGCGGCCGGCTCTTTCTCCGGAACGAAACACCTCGAGACCAACGCGGACGCTACGGCGGTAGAAATATGTAACGCGGAAGTGGCGACGCGGATGAATTGTCGCAAATTTGTATCGCCTCGTTTGAGGCCACGGAGTCGGCGACGGTTAACCTATTCACCTCTTACGAGCCGTCGCAAGGGAAGGCTCGGACCCGACCCGGACTGGCACGGTGTATTTAAAAATATATAATTACATTTAATTCACACTAATAAAATTCAGTAATTAATGTTTTAAAATAACTTTAGATTATTATCAACAAGCAAGCAGGTGTTTCTCCTAGTGATAAGTGTAAGTACGCCTATAGTGTACGGCGAACGGATGGGGTCGCTGCGGCGGCGGCGAAGATAAATAAATAAATATTCCTGGACAAATCACACATATTAATCTCATCCCAAAGTAAGTTTGGTTGTGGTATGGGTGTTAGTCAACGATATCATACATCGAAATACATATATAACTAGCTGTTACTCGCGACTTCATTCGCGTGGGACAAAATAAATGCTCTTTATTCCCGTGTAAATCGCGATGCCTCGGGAACTCCCGCATTAAAAGTAGCCTACGTGTTATTCTGGGTCTTCATCTACCTACATACCAAATTTCATCGTAATCGGTTCCGTAGTATTTACGTAAAAGAGTGACAAACATCCATACATACACACTCACAAACTTAAGAATTTATGTATAATATTAGTAGGTAGGAAGGAGTACCAGAATAAATTCTATAGACTCCCAAAACCAGATATACGAATGTCTACGTTCATCACACAAACGCCCGCCTCCGTCGGGAATCAAACCCGAGCCTCGATATTCGTCGACGTGGTAAAGCAACTACCCTATCACTCGGCCAGAAGATGACGCGGGAGCGTCGGCACGCGAGGGGCGGCACTGACCTGGTGACGGCGGCGACGGCTCGGCGCGCGGGGCGCGGCAGGCGCGCGGCGGCGAAGGCCCGGCCCTGCGCCAGCACGTCGGCCACGTGCGCCGGCAGGTAGCCGGCGCCGGCCGCCACGGCCGAGGACAGCCAGTCCATCCAGCCGCCGGGCTCGGGCGCGGCCGCGGGCCCGGCGCCGGCGCCCGGCCCGTCCTCGGGCTCGGCCACGCGGAACACGTGCACGGTCTCCGTGTTGGACGTGGCGGCCAGGAAGGTGTCGCAGGCGCTGAACGCCAGGCACGCGATGGACACGCAGCGCTTGACGCCGCGGCGGAACTCGAAGAGGCGCGTGCGCTCGGGCACGGCGAACACGCGGATGACGGTGCCGCGCTCGGACGCCGTGGCCAGGCGCCGCCCGCACATGGACCACGCCAGCGCCGCCAGCGGGCTGTCGTGCGCGCTGATCACGCACTTCGCGTTCTGGAACACGCACGGCCGCCCTTGCCTTCTACGTATTGTAATTATGGAGCCTTTATTTATTTCATCATAAAATATATGAAATGAAATAACAATTATTTACATTATACGTGAATAAGGGTCACGAAATCCTTATCGGCTCCTAACATAGTAAACAAATCATTTTAATAAATAAAATATATAGTAGTCTCAATTTATCATTACAATTTTAAACTTTAAAATAAAATAAAATAATAGTGTGAATATAAATTGTAACCCTACGTAACGTAAACTGCCACCGGTCCCGAGCCAAGCCGGTGAGCAGGAATAGAAACATGGAGCAAGCTCCCCGCAACAAAGTTTAACATCTCCTAGCGGGTACTTTGAAAAAAAATAACCATTGGTCAGTTAGGATATTTTACTCTTACATATTGCTTATATTCAAATGAGTTCCTTTATATGCTGCGCTAAAATTTGCGTTTATTTAAAACAATGTATTACAAACTCGTATAATATTAGCAGTTACTTTGATCTGCAAAAAACTCATTTGTGCTGTAAATAGTTTCATCTAAGAGCAAATCAAACAGCCTTTCCAACTTTACAACTCTATAATCTTGACAGTGAATAATATTTTTGCTTGTGTGCATGCGTGCATGCATGTGTATGTATGCGTGCCACCTTACCAAGTGTATAGCATCAAAGATCTGCACTTCCCCCACGGCGCTGGAGCCGGGGTAGGCCACGTAGCAATGCTCCACGCAGGGGGAGAGCGCGCACAGCCCGCGCGGGTTAGGCGGCGTGTCGCGGATCGTGTGCAGGATTTTCATGTCCCGGATGTTGTGGATGTGCAGCGACTCCTCCAGGCATACTATCAACCTCTGGAATGGTTCAAAAACTCATTGTATTTACAAACGGAATTCAAAATAGCCTTTTTAGACTCCCGTTCTTCTAAAGGAAAAAGGAACCTTTATAAGATCATCTCGTCATCCATCTGTCCATCAAAACATTTTTTCAGGAGCGAAAAAAAAAATGAAACTTGAATTTAAAAAATATTTGTTTGCCAATTTTTTTTCTGCAAGTTACCTACAGAAAAAATTGCAATAACCCAAAGTACTTAGATACTTGAAACCGTTTGTTTAGGTAGAGCAGTTGGTAGACTGCTGTGGCCGGCGTGCTACAATTAGCTGCACCAGTATCTGGTTTGTTGTTGGTGCCTACATGCGAGTGTGGCGACATTCATTGTTTACAACCAGGTGAGTCGTCTGCTGTGTTGCTTTCTTATGTCATAAACAAAGACAGGTTCATTCTACAACTTCTAATCCAAAAACATCACGTTGCCTGGGATTGGATGTTGCCCGATATGGCGACGGACTTCCACCTGTAACATCATGGGTCCTAACATCGTCGGCTAATCATGGGTGCATAAGTATGTACTTCGGGAATGGGCGTGACGATACTTACTGCATTCCCAGTGCAACATAACGTCATCAGGGCTGTAAAAATGGCATAGAGAGCACAAGCCCTAGAGCTGCATTTGTCTAAGGGCAACTCATTGTGCGAGCAGTTGTCGACGAACTTAGGCGGAATCTAAAGCAAGAAACGCACGTCAACAATAAAGAAACTATTTCCTGCCTTAGATTGAACATGTAGAGCACTGACCTTGACCATACGGATGGTCCATTAAAGCCTCAGTTTAAGAAATCATAGAAATATATTTACTCACAGATCTATTTAACTTTACGGCGAGTATAGTGTTACTATAGCTGTAGTTGCATATTTCTGTGCCCTTCTTGTAGTGGCAAACGATCAGCTTCCTGAAAAGAAAGTAACATCTCATTAGTGAGCCGGTTTGAAATGTTACAACACGTACGAGCCTTGACGAGCTACGTCTTGGCTCGTACGTGTGTCAGCACTGCTAGCCTTATCATTATCTGTCTTATCATTTATTAATTCTCAAAATGAGTGATTTCCGAATTTATTGCATAAACTGCTTGCTAACTGCATTTATAAATGGTTTCCGACGTAATCATTGTTTATAAAAAAATATAAGAAATTATTACAACCACAAAATTATGAAGGTTCAAACATACACTCGCTTTGCATAACTGAGTGTTTATTACAACGTTATTTCAGGGAAGTAAGATTTGGGTATGTTGGAAATCAGGTTTTTTTTATAATATTGGAAGGCAATGGTAAGAAATTCAGGCCGCCTATAGACACCAACGGTGGCAATGGTGTGTTGCCAACCTAAGGCTGGGATGTTAGGCCTCGTGCAAAAGTGAGTTTACCGACTACCTTACTCTCCAAATCGGAACACGTTAACGGCAAGCACTGACGTTATGGCGACAGGAATAGGTAAAGCGGTGGTACCATTCTATCCGGGCTAGAAGCCGAAAAACTCTACTACCTAATAAGAGTGTTAGTGAAAGTTAGCCTATGCTCGCCTTTTACGAGCTACTTGGCAGGAAGGCAAACGGTCTATTCTGCAAAAAAGCCCGGACCAACATGGGGGATTCGGGTGAAATGCGAGCGCTCCGAAAAAAGCGCTTGCGGAGCACATTCAATTATTACCTCGTGCTGGTCCAGGCTCATTTGCAGAACAGATCATCTGCTTTTATGCAAGGCAGCTCGTAAAAGGCAAACCAAGGTCACAGAACACCGTGACCTCTGGTAGTTTCGCAGCGGCTCAACCGGATTGGTACCACCTTACCTATTCCTGCCACCATAACGTCACTGACGTTGTCGTGTTCTGATTTGGAGAGTAAGGTAGCCGGTAAACTTACTTTTGTACGAAATCTAACATCCCGGTCTTAGGTTGGCAACACACCATTACACCTTCGGTTCAGTCATGTCAAGAGAATGGAAGATTCATGACTAATAAAACAGGTATACAATGCAAATGTGGATGGCTGTGAGTCCCCGGGGTCACTTAGGTTGATATTCTATGACCAAATCTTATCAAAGTGTGTAATCTCTGAAAACGGCATGTTTGTATGAAAAGAGTAATTATTGTGAAAGAGGCTAGGCAAGTATGTTGAAAATATTATATAAAAATAAATAATATTTTCACATGAGATAAACGCTTTTTTCAACCGACGCGACGTCCCAAAAAGGAGGAGGTTCTGTGTTCTGCTGTATGAATTTTTTTATGTATGTTCACCTATTTCTCCGCCAATTCTGGACCGATTTTCAAAATTCTCTTTTTAAAGCGTACATTTATTTAGTAAGCCATTGCTTTTCCTATACGTTTCAATTTCGTATTTGTTTATTATTTTTAACGTAATATGGCTTCTTCTCACGACGACATCGCGACCGTGACAGTGCGAGCCGTCTTCACGTGTGTCACCGATGACGAGCTGAGTAAGCTCGCGGTCTTTAAAATCGCATGCTTTAATTAAAAAGGTACGTGTGTCACAGGTCTTTCACACATGAAATTTTACAGTTCAGCGTCATGTATAGTAAACACATTAGCTCGAGACAGAATCGTAGTTTTCTATTGTGGCGAAATCGAACTCCTAATGTCAAAGAAGCTGCAGTACTATGTCTATCAAATACGCTATACAAATCGACGCGATGCAGACGCAGACGCAGCGGTTTCGTACCCGGAACTCCGGCACAGATACACAGAACAATGCCACTGGTCATTAGCCATACGTGAAGATCCTTGCGGCGCACCCCAAACTCGGCCGCTTAGTTCTAACACGTATAGTGCGGCGTATGAAGGACTTCTGTGCGCAAGACGTCGCTCACCAGTATGCTCTGCGCCAAACGCGCTCTGCCTCACCTGGGGCCTTACCATTACTTTTTGAGTAGGGTTGGAGCCTTACAGTAATTATCTTTAAGTAGTATTATTTTATTACAGCTATCTTGTGAAATATAAAGCTGCAGCTTTACTTCGAACATTTCAAGTTGATAACTTGTATTAGTACTATGATAATACTTTAAGGTCTCGTGGTAAGGCCCCCGTTGGCCGTTCCCGCACTAAGCGTTGGCCACTGACGCGGTTGCGATTGCGCAACATTACGTCTTAGCAGTTGCCTCCCCACGTAACAACGTATGTAGACCTGTAATACTGCACGGTCAGAGGTGTGCGTCACCGACACATTACCACGACGCACATTATTCACGTGACGTACTAAATTGTTGTGAGCTCCGCCGATATAAGAAAGGTTATAAGTTTAATATGTGCATATGTTTGTAGTATCATGCAAGACAGACGGATTTTAATGTTTTGTAGCGAAGGTTCTTGGCATCTGCTCAGCATATAATACTTCAATCTGGGTTTTGGTAGAACAGATCTACGATGACAAAGAACTTGTGTGTTAAAACGATACAAAATACTTACATAAACACGGAATGACAATGTTTGAAAGAAATATAAATAGCCGTCAATACAAACATAATGCTTATTAGCAAAACTTTTGTTTTGCCAGTAATCGAAGAGTGAACCGTCAGGGGCGTTAAGAACTGGAAAAAATACAATGTATTGGCGGGTTGTTAACCTCCTTACAATTATCTTTATGTATTACCGATAAGCTAGAAACTTCCAAACAATAGGAGTCGTCCAATAAAACAAGCAAAAAACATATTACACACTACAGATGCGACGCACCTATAGTATTGCCGCCACCACCACCTATACCTGGTTGTACCAGAAACTTGGGCATGCAATCATAGGAAAACATGATATAATATTATCTTTTTTATAATATTGGAAGATAAACAAGCAGACGGATCTCCAGATTGTAAGAAATTCTCGACGCCTATAAACAATAAGGTTGTAATGGTGTTTGGTGCGTTACCCATCCAAAGTCGGGATGCAAGGCTTCATGTAAAAGTAAGTTTTCCGGTTACGTTCCAATCCGTAGACGGATACTTTGATGTACTTCTGTCTACCCGTTCCAGGATAATGTGCGTGATGATATATTTTTTAGATGTTATATCGTCCCTGTACTGTGGTCGAGTTGCTAAGCCTTCAGACCGATATAAAAATGGCAGTCATTGATGTTATATCGGCAGAAATAGGAAATACGGTGGATCTCAACCCGACCACTATACTACAAGTGGTCTTGTTGGTAACGATCTAAGCTATGCTCGCCTCTTACGAGCTGCCTGGCAGACCGTCAGATAGTCTAGAAATAGCGACACGCGATAATTTCTGAACCCTATTAAAAACGACACCTTAGATGTGTGTGTGTGGCTAGTCACATATCACAATCCAGTTTCTCACGCGTCAGTCACATTGATCTTTTTCACTTCTAGCTGTCGACAGTTTATCGAAAAGGTAACAAATATTTTTCATTAGAAGCCGCCAAAATACCTGATGTGTACATGCGCATCTTACAACGGCAAGTGATGGTCACCAAAACAATGTACACCGTAATTCCGCTGCAACATAATCATAACACCGGCCGTGTGACCGGGAAGTTTCACCGCAGGGACTACAGCTGCAAGGTTTTAAATAAAGCCTTTTTGGGACGTCGTTTTAAATTACGTCGTGACATATGCGTCTATAGATATATATATATATGTATGTATATAAAATATAGTCACTCCCATATCCTAGAAAGGGCCTACCTACCGCTTAAGACATTTATGCACTACAGATATTACGTACCATTATGCGACAGATGAAAAGTCTGTCTCCATATCGGGCACAAATCCATTTCTAGAAAACGTTGTTTTTTTTTAAAGAAAAACTCACAGAAAAAGTTGCCCGACACGAGATTAAAAACCGGGACCACGTGTGTCAAAATCGAACAACCCCTACGCTTAACCACAGAGGCGATGTGTCTCTATACAGATAATAAAACTGTAGAAAAGTAAATTATGTACATTTAAGATATTTAAAAAAAATAGATGGAGGCGACTAAAAATAGGCAGCCGAACACGTTTCGAGCATTTTTAGAAATTTTGTCTGTCTGTTAATTTGTCCTTCAATCACGCAAAATCTATCGGACGGATTTTAAAGAAATTTGGTGTAGTTGTAGAATGTAGATTGTACCATCGAGCAACATATAGGATATTTTTTATCCGACTGTGCAAAAAGGGAGGCAATGTTTTTCCAAAAATGTTGACAAAATGTATCCGTGTCACTTACGCAATATTGTAATAAAGCTTGATAGGGAAGTAGATTATAACATTCCTCAACATACGGGATACTATTAGAATAGAATAGAATAGATATTTATTTCTCTCTCAACAAAGATATGAACAAGAATGTATGTATATCTGTTTAGGAG
>DVZN01000052.1:0-20446 GCA_018237365.1 Caria ino melicerta
ACGCCCGCCCCCGTCGGGAATCGAACCCGAGTCTCGCTACTTGTCGACGCGGTAACGCAACTACGCTACCACTCGGCAGTGTTACCATGGATTTGTATGGATTTGTCAGTCTATAAAGATTTATTTATATATTTATTTAAATTTATTTATTTAGCATATTCACATGCACGTTATATAAAAGACGAGCGCGATACTTTTATTTTCTATTTACCAACCTTTGGTTCATCAGCAAAAGAAAACAAATTTAAAATCTAAGACAACATTATATCAAAAATGTGCTTATTATTATCATAATCATCAGCCAGCCCATGTAAGTGTTTTCCCATAGTCACCACGCTGGGCAGATTGGTTGGTGACTGCAGCGTATGTTTGATACGGAATGTGCTGTCTCCGGGAGGCGCTGTTGCCCACCTCTCTGATGGGGCCTACGATACCCCCGGGCTGACACGGGGCGGTGCGATTCTATCCTGTCGACCGACCACCTACACGGTTTAATGCTCATGTTGTCGGTATAATGTTCACAGGTCACATAGGCGTGTTATAATGAATTTAATAAATGCTTATTTAATTTGTTGTGTTAAGCCCGTGAGAAATAATTATCGGATTCATTCTGAACTAGTTTCTAACGCCTTTGTTAACAAGTCCTTCCAAAGATTTCGTAGGTTTTTACGGAGCTTAAAAAATAAAAGTGCCTAGCTTAAGTTGTTGTCGTTATCACAATTAGCTCAGCAGTTTCGAAAATTAGTTAAAAGAAATATACACAGAGACACAAATTACCTGTCATACTTATATTTATAATTGCTTGAACAAGTTTATTTTTGTATGAAAAAATATAGCTTCCCTTTATTGCAGTTTAAATCGGAACAAAGACATTAAAATCATATTTTGTTGCAACTTATAGCACCTTAATTCGAACATTCAGAAGTTAATATTTAAGATAGTGCCATCATTTTCGTTTTTTTTGTATTCTTCTTCTGGAACGTTACTTATTTCCGGAGTGCTTCTGAAGCGCTTGCATCACTAGCTCCTTAGCCACTAATCAGTTGATGGAGTTCCATAATGACTCGACTAGACGAAATACCAACACCTTATACATTATCTACATAACTGTGCTACCTTTCCTGCTATTCATTAAATCAGTAAACTGCGAGTGAAGGTACCTTTAAAAACCTGCCTGCGTATAGTATAACTGTTTATTAGCTTTCAATTGAAACCCAGAAATTTTTTTGGCGGTCGCCATGTTGAAATTTTATAAGCCCAAGGTCAAAGTGACTGATGCTATTTGTCACTTTGACCTACACTTGTTTGGCTTATATTGTTACTATTAACCCCTCTGCTGTTTCGAATGAAACAAATCGATCTAGCCGTTCGTAAGTCATAGCGAGGCAAAACAACAGATATCGATATATTTATATAGATAACACATGAAAACAGAAATGAAGTAAGGAAAATCTAATTTTCGCTAGAGAGATACTTCATACTACATCGGAAATTAAAACGCCATGTCTCGTCATAGTCGTTATGTCTGCAGTCCACTTTATTTTAGTTCCTGTCATTCCAAATGGATTAAGTAATATATAAACAGAAATAAAATTGAAACGTCTGTTTGTAATATAAAAATATTATTTCTGAAGTTTTAAATCAGAATATGATTCAGATAGGGTATTTTTTTATCGTTTTAAGTGAAATTCACTGACTAATCTTGATACAATGACTGTTTACCATAAATTTATTAAATGGGTAAATAGAGAACGACTGCAAACACTAACCAAGTGTTTTCCTGCATTTCTAAGAATTGGAGCAATTGAACACTGCGCCTAATGCTCTAACTTCTGAATTTCCATTTTGTGTAGAACCGCGGTTCGCCGATTGTTAGGACAAAAATGGTTTTCCGAGAACAGAAGCTTTGTTCATTAAACGGGTCATTCTATCTTGGTTGCTCTGAGTTGCGTTCTAAAATAGATTAAAGCTTTGCAATAATTATATCAGCGTATATCTTTGTGGACTGTAAGCCTAGCACGTGTATGTGATTGTAACGAACAATCAAAATTATTTCTCTTGTTAAAACTGTTTCTGATATGTTGTTGTATCATGTATTCGCGCAACATAATATGTTGTCTGTAATACTTATAGCACTTTTCTTGCTGAATTAAGGATACTTTTAAGCTTCACTATCTATACTACTATCGAGGAAAGATATGATTTTTGGCATTTTATGGATATCTGAAAAAATTGCGCTTTTTTAAAAAAATAATTCACTATTGGATACTTTAGTTTGTAATCTATCTTCTAGTAAAAAAATATTTAAATAAATTATGCATTTTTAATATAATATTATTAGAGGTGACATTTGTTAAGATAAAAGACGAACTGTCTATTTAAACTAAGTTGTACAGAAGTAACGTCGGACGTAAGTTACGTTTCATAAAAATCGGTTTAGATAAAAAAAATGAGCGAACGAATTCACGGGTATCTGCTGGTGCGACATTAAACAGTATGGCTTGAATATTACAATATGTGATTATAATATTAAGTATCCGTATATCTTTGCTAGTTTTAATACACGTTCTCGTGTAATAAAGAGAGAGTAAGTAATCTCGGGAAACACTTGATCAATCTTAATAACTTTTCCTCTTTTAGAAAGCTTATAATCTATGTTACGTGGTCATCTTGGTTTTCATAAAAATGTAAATTAAATGTTTGAAAGAGACGAAACCAGAACGGTTGTAAGAGTTATGGTTGATGATGTAGTGCTGGAACAAGTGAACGAAATTGTATATCTTGGAAGTGCTTTTAGCAGGGATGGAAGGTACACCGCGGATGTAGAAAGAAAAGTGAATGCTGGGAATGGAGTGAATGAATGCTAGGTACTTCAAAGCGAAGTGTTAAGTCACAGTGTTAGACTCGCTTTACACAACTCACTGCTTATTCCAACGTTACTTTATGGAAGTGAGAGCTGAGTATGACAGGAAAAACATGAAAGTAGATTAAAGCATCCTTTTTTGTCAGGCGTCCGCGCCTTACCGTACCTTCCAGGCCAACAGAAAACCAGCGTCGTGACTCCTGTCATGGCATATGCTGAGTGGGTCCTTTTGTAAAAGTGTACCACAACCACGTGGCTGACTTAAATAAACGAATTAATTAATTTTTGTTGCTATATTTATGATTTTTTTTTGTTTTGTTCGTAAGCATGCTTGTTATTTTAAGTGTCTTTGCTTGATATATTTCGTTGTTTCCATTTTTTTGCCGCACTTAGCCTGAATTTAACGTTTTGTTTATTTTTTTGTAGCTTATATTATTTTGATATCTTTTTTGTATCATAGTTTTTAAGAAGAACAATTATCTTAAAATGTGTTGTGGTTTAATTACTTACAATAAATTATTTATATCCTATTATAAATGCGGTCGAAATGCGTGCGCTCCGTAAAATTTGAGGAGTAACGCTCGCAGACCGAATTCGCAATAGCAAAATAAGAGATAGAGTGGGATTGAAATAAAGCTTCGGTATAAAGATGCGAAAGGGCATGCTCCGGTGGTTCGTACATGTAGAAAGAATGGATGATTGGCACTCGGTACTCTCTGCCTACCCTGTTAGGGACTTGGCGTAGAGATATGTATATTTTTGTGTAATAAGGGTTACGTGCAAAAAATGTGCTTGAAGACCCACGCAGACGAAGTCACGGGTTTCAGCTAGTTCCCACACACACCACGCGTTCTCATGCGCTCTTTGTTATCTATAAGTGTATGTATATAGAATAACACCGCTCTAAGATAAGAGAATTAAAACTAAGGAAATTTAGTATTTAAAAGACATAATTAAATCTTAACTTAAACTGTTCCTTTTTTGACGGACTAGAAAATATACTCCTTAATGTCATTTATTTAACAAATCTAACAAAGTAAAATTGGCTTGCAAGGAAAATTCATAATCTGCGTGCCACTAAAATTAGTGAAACTAAAAGCAACTAAAAGAGAAATAGCAAAACAACATAAGTAGGATTCATTTTAGAAAAAATTATAAAGGATAAAATGGATGAAATCACTTCCACTAATTTCAATTCTTTTAAGTAGTACCTTTACGCCTATTATCCTCGAAGGGGTATGCAGATGTGTGCTAGTATCTCCACGACTCGTAAGACCAGTAGATATACTAGAACACCTACGATTAGCCAAGGTACTAGGGCCCATGATGTGATAGGTAGCAAGCCTATCTCCACTTCAGGCACATTCCAATCCCGGGCAATGTCATGCTTACTCAGAATAATCTTTTAAACTGTTATAACATTTAATAAACGTATGCATATTTAATAACGCATTATATCTGCAATGCCCTACAATAATAATTATTACACGTTTTTGTGGTAAAAATTCATAATCGTTTGACTTTCATTCTCTGAGGTCTGTATAATAAATTGTTGTTGGAACTTTGCTTGTACAGTAAAATGCACAGGAGAACCGTAATAATAAAAAAGGTAAAATAAGAAAACCAGGATGTTAAAGCCTTATCCAATATGCAAACTCACTAGGCTTGCATGAAAATTCTAGAGATCCAGAGCATCCATATTCAATGTGTAATTACAAAGAGGCCTGCTCACTGGGGAAATATTTCCAAGATCGCATTAAAAATAAAATGTCATCACGTCCGGCTGGTGGTTTATGATAGCTGCATGTTAAGTTTTGTACGCTCCTGCTGTTTATTCTAACGGGATCCACTTTTTTTGTAGAACAGATTTCAGCAGGGATAGAGTCAGTTTGGATCTTGATGCCAGCAACCTTAGTTCCAAATCGGGACATGACACTGGCGAGTATAGAATTTCTCGCGGAAGCAATAAGTAAAGTGCAACCGTTATACGCAGAATTCTATCTGCTAATAATGACAAAACCATAATACCCATATAAACTGGGGGAAGCTTACGTCCGCCTGTGGACTGTAGTCCACGGGCTGATAAGAAAATGAATGCAAAAATCATTATCCACATTCAACTTCCTCACGTGTAGAGTTTATGTAAAAATACAATTTTAATATTTATCTCATCGTCATTTGAAGATAGCCTGGAAAAATGGAAAAAAAATATTAACGTTAAACCAGAGTTTATTTAATTTTATGTTCGATTAAAAAATGTCATTTAATTCTGAAATAGTAAAACCGCATAACCAAAAAAATTAGACGTGCTTAGAAGGAAATTCGGCCTTTATTTAAAAAGATTTATTCAGTAAATGAAACGTGTTATTTGTATCTTCCGCAGAACGTGTTCTGCTGCAACGGACAATTTAATTGCTTTGCTAAACGATGTTTACTCTATTGCAACGCGCGCTTTCTAAAATATACATCACTACTCTTGCTGCCCGGGTTAATTTATCATATTCAAATTTTGTTGAAGAAAAATAAGAGCCCTTTTTCTAGAGAACGCAACGGGGCAGAAGCACGACGGTCACTTATGTTTACACATGATTATATACTTACTAAAATAAAGTTTACTGAATTGTGTTGGTCCAAGATTTTTAGAAAAATAGACTAACTGTAGGGCGGCTCGTAAAGCTGAGAATAATTTTATTGTTAGGTACTAACACCATGTCCTTTTACTAAGTCTAGTGATAAACTTTGCGACCGCTCAAGAGTCCTCATCTTTTCCTGCCGCAATAATAACGGTGTTTAACGTTGTCTTATTCTGGTGTTAAGGAAAGAGTATTTAGCTTACCAGCTTAATTACTCTTAAGCGTACATATTATCTCAAGTTGGCAATGCACAATTAACGGATGTATATAGGTAGTACGTCCGTTTTATCATCAGAGAATACGTCTGCTGGTTTACTCTGAAATAATATATAAAATAATACCACCAGATAAATATAGAAATAAACAAAACATTACCTGCGGAATTCACATCCAATGGTGTCTGTAAAAGACCCGGTCGCCATAAACGGATATACTAGGTGTATATCCGTTTATGGCGACCGGGTCTTGGTGGTGGATATATTATATGCTTATCATATCACAATCATATAACGAGGTGTATTATGTCCAGGTGACCTATTTTTGGTATAAATATTTCATTTTGTAAGTATTATTAAATCGTAATATCAAAATCGTACTGTAACATTAACGTAATTGTAAGCAAATACTTAATTGTAGTGTTCTGCAAATATTGCTAATTCAGGCAAAATGTCACCAACGGATGGATGTTGATGTCAAAATATGGATGGACTACATAATGACATTAATGTTTTTTGTGGAAGGTGTGTAAATAAAAATCCATCGTATAAAAGGTGTTATATTTAGTCCCAAAAATAATCCTTAAACAACTTTTATATTATACTTAAAAAAAACCAATAGAAATAATTATTAAGTAAGTTCATTTTAATTCATGCAAATTTAAGCTTTTCGTTTCTGTTTGTTTGAAAATCCCAAATGTTTATAATTTGTTCTCGTCGTTAAAATGTTTCTCAAGTGTCGTACACAAATTAGTTCCAAGTTATTTTTGTTTCCGTAAACAAATAACGTTGTTTGTTCAGAATTACTTAAGGGCTATTTCCATTATCCACCGAATGAATAATGCAAGCGGACCCTTTAAGGTTTCTGGTATTTTTGTTCGAGAGTTTTACTGTTAGTAGTTTTGTTGTCCCTTTCCACTGCATCCGTTAACCGTATACGTTTCGAACTACAGACAACCACCATGTTTAATGGTTTAATAGACACTCCTATTGGAGTCTGTTATCCTGGTACAAGGCCAGGGATCTTAGCCCTTGCTTTCTAAAAAAGCTTTTTGACGATATTGAGAAAACAAATATGATGATGATCTATTAAAATAAATTACCTAATATAGTGGAGTGGTTAACTTGTAGTATTTAATGTAAACAGAATTGGTAATCAAAAAAATTTTTGGTTAGTTTCTCGTTTCTATGTTATCTTGGTACAAAAGACATGATCAAGATCCATTCCTTTCCCACGGTTTTCTTGAGAATTTTTTATTCTGTTTTTTTTTCTTCATCTAGCTAAAACCCTGTCATTCCTTATAGGCCTTCATAAAAACCATTACAATGAGATTAATAAACACATTTGTCACACTATGAATTAAGTATACCTCAAAAGTATTATGTACATGGGTGACCGAGCTTAGCTAGACAATTGTAGAAAATTTTCATTGTATGAAAACAAGGACAAAACGATAATTTCTAAAAATGAGACCTAGCTCGATCGATTTATCGTCCCTGAAACCGTCTGCGTTCATAAAAAGTGTTGCAATAAATATGTAGTATCCCTATCTAGTCTGTGATAAATATATTATTTTAATATTCAAAATTGTAATTGTTAAAAACGTTGACGCCATCTTTGCTTCGGTGTGTAAACTACATCACATCGCTATGAAGTTTACAGTAAATTACCTACAACAGACAGATGAATATTCTCAATTGGCAAAAAGCGGGTAAAAACAAGTTTTCCCAGACATTAAACCAGAAAACCCTTAAATTGAAAATCTCATCGAAATCGTTAGAGCCATTTTGAAGAACCTCACAAACACATATAGAAACAAATAAATATACAAACATACAATTATTGTTCGTTCAATAGTAGAGGCAAAATACAATCTTCACAAATGTATTTACTTATTCACCCTTGTCTAAGCGCTGATTTAGATGGATTGAAATAGATATAGCACGTAGTGGAGGATTTACTGAATAGAAATTAATTATCAATCGTAGAAATTATAGAAATAGATCAAGTGCGCTTTGAACCAAAATTCATTATGTATCTAAAATGACAGCCATTAGCGAGGTGGATGAGCCCTATGATTAATTTGGAAATAGAAGTTCCGACGCCTTATTTATTTCTACCGCTTTATAAGCAATTTTTGTAGGTGTGTTTTGACGTGATAACATCATAAAAATTGACGAATGTCAGCTGCATCTGCAAGCTGTTTTTTTGCAGTTTTTTAGCATAAAAATGATTTAGATAGATTTCCCATTCTACTATCAACAATCAACCATCGCAGTAATTCATCATCTATATACAATTCCCGACCAATAGCGCCAGCGTTGCCAGGACGTGATGCAATTTTCTACGGGGAATTATCTCTATAAAAACTACAACTAGTCCAATGACAATGCTGTGACGTGACACACAAATGATGCTCGGATTGACTATAACGATAACTATAACACCTTTCCAAAATCATCCAAAAAATTGAATAGCTTATAAGAAAGCGGCACAAAGTTAACTAAATCATGATCCCTGTGAGGAGTAGTATATAATTGAGGTGTATGTGTGGAAAATCTATTCAATTTGACGCAGGGAACACTTTGCCCATGAGAGCTTAGCTTCGAGATAGTGGCGGCAAATTGTCGCAAATTGCAACAAAGTGGCCGGGCCGTGTGGCCTCTCGATATAATTCTCTTGGCGCGCTCAAACGCCATTGTAGGAAGAAGATATGCTATTCACAATAATTGCTTATTATTTTTGCTACCCTAATATTTACCATCTTTTAAAAATTCGTACGTTTTTTCTTCCGATAATCTTAAGCACAATTATTTGATAATTATTTAATTTAAAAAATAATATCCTTGCCATTCCCAAAAATAAAATACATATGTATATAAATCTGTGTCACGTTACTACAATTGCCAACCTTATGTTTTTAGAAAGTTCCCTATTATCTCATTCTTAAAACACCGCTGTAGTAAAAACATCTGGTCACACTAAGGTTTAATAAGAGACAATCACTGTTTATAAATTGTCCAGGGATATTTATTATTTTATTATTATTATAGAATGTCATAGTATACGCCACGTCTGACGCAATATATTGTCTATTTTAAAACGACACCTTCTTTTATAATATACAAAATACAATCCATTAATGATAAATTTCGAATAGCCCAAGTGAAATATCTGTTATTCCGCACTGAGAATGAAGCATTGTGTTTCATTATAAAGGGCTTAAACCGAGACCGGAGTAATTCTGCGTCGTTAATAATAAACGGATCGTAATATCTGTCGGGGTAGGCGCCGAAGTACATTCCCTTTGTCCGATAAATCCCGGCCACTACGCGTTCCCTTGAACTCTGTTTATGATAAGGGTGTACGATAAAGCTATGTTTCAGTCAATTTTCCACCTCCTGACATCGCTGGTCATTTTTGATAGCAAAAATTGCCCCCTTCGCCTATAGTCCTCTACATAGTTATTCTAATGGGACAACTAAATCCCAATGTGTCAGTATTAGATACTGCCATTAGTTTAGAAATGAGTAAGATATAGGAACACTGCCCGTGCTAGTTACTGCACAGCAGTCTACTACACCTCAAACCATCTGGCAGGGAGGTAGATAGAAGGTCAACACGGAGAATATTTTATAGGTGCATCATTGTCCTATGGCATTACAATTATTAAGTAAGCCTATCAACAACCGTCCAGACGTGAACAAGACAGTGTCAAAAACTGACATTCGACTCGAATATAATATACTCGTATAAGGCGGTCAAGTTATGCTCGCTCAATTTTTTTCTCAAATATCAAGTTCATCCTCCATCCTCCTTCAATCAGATCGTTCAACCTCTACTGAGACATGGGAAAACAAAAAAAAACATGGAATTATGTTAAAAAGTCCTTATTTAAGAGGGGTTAAAAAATCAGTGGCCCTAAGGACCATAATAAAATTGAAACTTTTGAACAGAGTGCTAGAAGATTTTATCTCACTCCTTAAACTTTATTTCGAGGAAGTTGATCCCGGCGGGAAAACTCCGGAAATCCTCCCTCGGATGTAGCTTTTAAACTGTTTTCGTAAAAATGTTTCGCTCGCCTTAATGGCCTATTGAAAAATGTACGAGTATCGAACATTTTCTCTTGCCATAATCGATAGAAGATTTGGGCAACGTTTGTAGAGTTTCTCTGGGGAGGGGACCTAATATTACCTTCATTTTAAATTATTCATTTCAATCTATACTTTCCTTCGTCGCCACTTGGTGGAATTCCATTGTATATTATTTTTATCAAAAACACACACTTGTACTTTAAAAAGTACAAGTGTGTTTTTGATAAATATATTCATTTCAACTCTTTTTAAGATTCCAATGAATATCAGTGTTCTAGTGACATTTTCTGAAGCGATAGCGGTGAAGGAAAACATCTTGAGGGAACCCAAATTCATGTATTGGAATTCGACCTAATCTAGGAATGGGCCTGGTTTCCCGTCTGGATTGCAGAGGTCAGATGCCAATCGCTCTGTGTAAAAACGGCTACCTGTATTTTATTATTATGATTAGGTAGCCGACCCGGATATCATCTATTATAGAAACGGCATAAGGCTAGTTCGAAGAAGAAGTCTGTTTGTAGATTCCTTAAGTGTAGAACGAAATTCTTCTGGATCATCGTTGTATATTTCCGTCTGTTCACTGCTGGACGTAGGCCTCTCCCGAAGTACGCTTTAAGATTCAATCTCCCGTTATCACTATCCAGTTCTTAACAGCTGCATTCTTCAAGTCATCGGTCTATCTGGCCGCAGGGCGTCCAACATTACGTTAAGATCCAACTAAGACCTATCAAACTAAAATGTATACCGAATTCTTTTGATCTAAAGGTCTCTTTAGGCCGTTAAAAAAAATTTTTTTCCTGCGATCAAAGGTATAGTTAGTATTTTATATTAAATATATTTTGGTTCACAAGTGAATCAAAACCTATAAGTACTTTCCTTTGCCTAGAATCATATATGAATGAATATATGACAGGCAGTAGTGTTCTAAACAATGAGGCATGTATTTCTACTGGGAAATATCTTGTATCTAGGTCTGTCGTCAACATAAGTAGCTGTGAACGCGACGGCACCTAATTGTTGACTTTTATAGCGTCAGTTTTTTGCTCTTGGAAAAAATTAAATATATGTTTGTTTATTTCATATATTAAAACTGTTATTGATTCTGAACTGCCTCTTATAATATGGCTAGATACTTAATTATAATAATGCATTTGAAAAGGCAAATTGGCCTTAAGGTATAACGTCAATATTCGATTTAGCTCATAGCATCCCATCCAGGATAAATATTACTGAATTAAGAATAAATACATACAGACCGCGTAGGGAAGACAATACTGTGTTTCAAAACACAATTCACCGATGTATAGCATATAGCTTCCAAACTGAAATGGAACTGGGCTAGTCGCAACTGTTGCATTTCGGAAAAGCTCTGAGCTAAAGTTACCACTTTATGGGTCGCGGATTGCAATAAATGACGACGCGGCAAATCCAAAAAGAGATAGCGAGACGAGCTGAACAGCTGGACTATTACATGGGAGATTAGACTAATGTAAAATGTTACCCTCGACCGGGTTAAGTAGATCAAGGGAAGGGAGGCCTTGGCCCTACAGTGGGACACTACAGACCCATAAAAAATAAAAATAAAACAGGGGAGAAATTGTTCTTTCGTTATTGCTTGTCTAAATAATTAAAATTCATTCACTTTATTCCTAGCGTTCTCAGCATAATATAATGTATTTGGGACAAAACTTCAAAGGTTGAAACAATAACCCAAATGGTAAAAATTATAATGTCCAATTAATGAACAAGTATGTAATAAATCAAGACACCACAAACATCATCAAAAGTAATTAATTATACCAGGGCTACATATTAAAGCATCACGTTTCTCCAATTATAAGCGCGGCAAACAGCAATGGGCAGAGACCAGAGTAGTAGTACTAAACGTCGTCCATTATAGTGGCGTGTTTTTGCGAGGGTCCTAATGACTAATGGTCTGGAACATATAAACTTCGTGTTATGCTCTCCTGCTTATTTTGCTGACATTTATTTAGGCTGGCTTTCATTTACTTTCAGTATTAATAAAAAACATTTTTTTAGAGAAAAATAAAAATCGTGATTTTAAATGGTTGCATACTATCAAATATACCGGCCGTGCGTATGCACTAAATTAAATGTGCTCGTTCAGATAGGCATTTATTAAGTCCGACACTGAATTATTAATGCCAATCAATAGTTTCTGCTGTACTAAACTGTTTAGCAATATCTTATATGACAGCGAATAAGCACACATCTCTTAGCTGATGTTAGGAGACAATGACCTATACGTGTACATACACAGTATGTCTACGCAGTAAATCTTACAGGTAGACTAGGCACCACGAAACAAGTCACACCAACCGGGCTTTAATGAAACTAAAGCAATAAAATTTTACAGATATACAATTTTACTAAGGCCACGATCCATCACATCGTGTTCTTGAAGTCGCTTCTCCATTGCTCATTACTGGTGTCTTGGTGTTAACATTGGCCACATATATTGGCAAAACCATCTTCAATACGGGAACGCAATAAAGTCAAACCTTATGGTGGAAAGAATATATCGTATGGCAGTACCTACTTACCACTTGCGGTGTCGTTGAATCTTTTAACCTAAAAAGCCTATTAATATTTAATAATTATCATCACATTAATAATAATAATATTATGATAATTGATTGGTTTAATAACAATGGCAAAATTGATTTATGTATTCGTAAATTGAATATTTAGTCCGAAATTTGATTACAATATTCAAAGTATCGATTCATACATTAGTTGTATAGACAGTAAATTTCAATTGATCCCGCCATACAATAACAAACAACAATTAATATTCAACACATGGAGCGCGGTATGTATTTGTAATTTATATCGACGCTGTATTTCAAGCGCGTAATTTGTAAAATATTTTCGGCGCATTACACTCGGCGGCAGTATGTAATGCGCTTACAGTTGCTACGGCCGTTACACATAATGACGTGCAATTAGTTTAATCTGCTCATCGCCCGATAACCGTTCACTTTATATATAATGTGTATTAATTATTTCCAATTTGCGTTCCATAGCTTTTTGGACTATTTGAAACAGTATGTAATATGTACTTAAAACAGTATGTTATTAACAGAAAATCCTAACATTCTATTAACATAGAATGATGATGATGATGATAGAATATTGATGATGTGTTGCGAATTCCTTGCTTATAAGTATTGAAATCTATTCAGTAATGCATAAAATTAATCGCACTTTCACCAGCATAGTATTCACCCTTATCATCTAATTTTATATTTTACCTTATCCTGTAGGTTTTTCTTCATAAAACAAAACTAAAACAAATGGTTATAAAAGTAGATCGACATTTGTAAAAAGCGATAAGTCGTTTTGTGTATCTTATAGACACTTCACTCAAAAAAGTATAGAAGAACAATCTCAAAATCAAATTGTCGAAGACGGCGAAAATAAACGGTTTTCGAGAGATCCATGAGAGCTTTTACCGCGACTCCTAAACGATATTTGACAATGAGAGACTGAATAGACCCGCCTCTGAGAGCACTTTTGTGCGTCTATTCACTTCGAAACTATTTTCTAAACGCTTAACAGATATAATCAAGTTATTATTACGACTTGAGATAGAGGTTTTCCATTAGTGCGTTCCAAGAAAGTTACTCGTCCAAGTGAAACACTTCAGTTTAAAGAAAACACTGCGTAAGTTTGCTCTTAATTATTTAGACCTTTTACGAAATTCTATAATTAGGTCGTATTTTAGGTCTCCGTAATAAATTCAAAGTAACAAAATCTGACACCCTGTTCCTGAAAATCCTCAAAAGGAGCAAAAAGTGAATCAAATGATATCTTTCTAGTAATTTTTTCGAAGAATCGCTGTTTTATAGAGCCTGTTGCCTAATCATTAGGCAATAGACCCAAATCAGATAATTGCAGTTCATTCCGGAGAGTGAAACGGGCTGCAGCGAATACATAATGTAATTTATTATTATTCATAACATACATTTTATTAGGACACGGCGTCTCCGGCACAATATAAACGTTGGATTATAAAAATAACTTGATAACTGAGTCGGTTTATCACGTATCAAGCATTAATTTTGTAGAGAAATGTTAGTAAAAATTGGACGCGATTTTGTTTATAAAACAACGCAACGCAATTGTGATGCCCCTGGTGTTGCAGTTGTTCGTTGGCGGTTGGCGTTCCTTCTGCTATAAAAAATAAAAAAAAAATTACATACATACGCCAAGTCCCTTGCGTGTTAGGCAGAGTGCCAAGTGTCACGACTCCTACATACTTCGCTAGCTTCCTACATATTCATTACTCTCTTCATACAAACACGCCGGTTTCGGAGTGTCTTGACACCACTTTCGGATAATATGCAAACGATATTTGGTCATGAAATGTCAACTTAGGTCGCCCTAGGTACCTACAGCCATCAACATTTGCATTGTATATCATCTATCTATTTTGTCAATTTTACATCTGTACACATAAATAAAATTGGAGTGTTTGTTTGAGATATTAAAATAATTTCTTTTACTAAATGTATATTTATATATACACGGTTGACGGTACAAATACTAAAATAACATTTTGTCTGTGTGTCTGTTTGTTCCGGGTAATATCTGCAACGGCTGGGCCGATTTTGACGGGACTTTCACTAGCAGATAGCTGATGATAGACCGGGCTACCTAGGTGGTTCTATTCACATTCTACGAGTATATCGTATATCTGTTTTGTCAATCTTGCATCTTCCGTTCTTTCCACATGTCCGAAATGTCAGAGCATACCCTTTCTCATTTTTAAACTTAGACTTACAGAGATTGAAAATTGCAATATTAGCTATTTTGTATATTTTGATTTAGTTATATTAAATCAAATAAATTTATATTTTTTATCTAAGCAAATGGTTCAAGTGCACGAAGTGAAGTTTAATTGAAGGAGTAATGCAATAATGTGACATGTAATTTTTTCGATGCTGAGATCTCACTCAATTCGACAAGCCCGATTATATAAAATTAGATGTCAAACATTTGGTATACATTTCGGTTTGGGTTTCTACGCATTCCTGGGGAACAGGCCCTAGACCGACAGAAAAACAGGCAAACAAAAGATGTAGAATTATTAAGATAAGGTAAGGTTCCGCTATTCCTACGAGATGGGCCGTTTAAATATACCTTTATTTTATTTTTTGATGCGTGCACTTTAATTAAGAGTCAATCCAGCAGTTTTCAAGTTATGACAGTACTGAGGGTAATAGAGATTAACTTTTTATATATAATAAGTATAGAATATAGATTACCATTTTGCCTACAGCCGAACATACTTCAAAGTGAATTCATTTATGATCTGACCACAACGGATATGAAATGAATCTTTCACTGACACGTTGGCTCGTGTCAAGCGTTGTTTAAGAACAGTTATATCAAAAGCCGGGGTCTGTGGAAAACGGAGCACAAAAAACGTTCGCGCAACACAATTCATCATGGCAGCCACGTGTCCACACGATTTTATTGCCTTGTCCACGACGCTCCAAATTAATGGGTTGAAACGCTATTGCTAAATATCAAGGTTCACTTTCCTTCACAAAAAAAGTTCTTTTTTTTTCATTTGGTTGTACTTAAAAAGTTTGTGGATTAACCTATCATCTTCATTATTTGTTAAACCAATTTAGTTTTTTTTTTTTTGTTTACGTGGTTATATTCACCGATATTTCCCCAGATAGACAAATGTATCATGTGACTTTGAAGGCCTATTACGCCTACACTAAGGGCTGTCTCCTGTGAGATTGGGCCTTGGCCTAGTGCTGCGTTCTAACCGAATGGTAGGTGGGATATCTATGTTTGTCAGGATGGAAAAGGGGTCTTCGTCGCCGAGACGTGACGGTGTAGCGTGATTTGTGAGTAACCATTCACTATTACCTCTTAGGTAAATCTGCGTTGGCCGCCGTCCACATAAAATTTGTACAAAAGTAAAATACTTGTGGTGGAATGTTGTAGCATAACTCGCACAGATTCCGGTACCTGATTTTATATTAGTTAGGACGCATAGCGGTATTTTTAGAGAAAAACTCTCATCATTTCCAGCAAAGGTTTTGACGCGAAAAAACTACAAACAAACACAAGTTCGCAATTATAATATTAGTATGTATGTAGATGTAGAAGCATTTCCAATTTGTCGGACATGCAAGGTGAGCAATATTCCCGCTGCCGCGTGCATTAGCCCCGTTTATTTCATGCGTCCCCGGGGGCACGCTGCACGATTCACTTTACAACACAAAGTCGCTTGTACATCCCGTCTGTTCTCAATTCCTAGATCTTGCAATGCACATTATTGATTTACATTTATATTGTCAGGTTTAGCAGTCGAGCAGAAAGAGCCGTTTGCTTCCTTGCTAACGTTAAAGTAAATTGAAAAGGTTAAATACTGAGAATAAATTTTTCTCCTTTCTTTTCTTTAAAAGAAAGCTAAAATATTTTTCATCCATTCGTTCCCTAGCCTGTTGCAGTCCACTGCTGAATGTAGGCCTCCTCAGAGTAATTTATCCATAGTCACCACGCAATAGGCAGTCGACCACAGTATATGTTTGTTACGGACTGTGTAGTCCTGTAGTAGTCTTAATCGTCTTGTACGATATCCACGGCCAGACTGAGACGGGCGAAAATGAACTCAATCGTAATGAAAATTCAATGAAAATACGTAATTCTATCTAGTCACAAATCAGTACATCAATGACAATACACGGCTCCTGTCGGTAACACCGACTGCCTGAAAAGGAATATGCCAGAATATTTTTATAGTAGTCAGAAATACCACAGATGTTAAGATTGTTACCGCTCGCCGGTTCGTATTTGCGAAATGAAATACCAGGTATTAAATTGTCTTTATTACCAGTCAAATTTCAAAAAACATTTCAATACAAATCATATAAGAAAATAATACCCACACTGACTCCAACACTGATTACCTCTATCTTCACGTTAACCCACTCGACTAAACTAAATCATTAAACGAAATCACTATCCGTGCGTAGAACATTTCACTATGTTACTTTTCGCTCACTTGGTATCGCTTCAATCGTTTTCCAAAAATAAAACTTTAGCTTGTTTTTTTTTTTCGTTGATAGTAAAATTTATAGAGATTAAAGTTGATAGCTGGCTCGGCCTCTGCAGCTCAAATGACTTTTTGGTAGAACAGAGGTGTTCTACCGAGTGGCGCTTGGACCAATAAAATGTGAAACTTAAACCTACTTTTTTGGACCTACGACCCCACCTGACTGCTTGGCAAAAACACGCCCGTATTCATACCCGGCAAAGGTATACGTTATTCAAATGACGGGAAGGTATTGTTTTCTTCGAAATACAAACGTCTCTTTGTTTTATCTAGTTGTATCGAGTATTTTCGTAACAAGAAGATTTTTTAACAGATAGTAAACATCTGCCATATTCATATGCATTTCTCTGACGGTAGCACACAATGAGTAAATGGTAATTCAGACACAGCGGCGCCCCGAATGCATAATGGAGTGCACCCCGGGTTTCATATAAAGCTCTAGTCTTGTGAAAATGCTTCAGCGCATTGTAATTTCAAATACGGCTTTGTAGTAGCCTCAGCAACGCAGATGACACACAAACACGCTGACACATTTAGATCGCGACCCCAAACTTCTGAGAGTTCAGGTTTCTTGAGGTTTGAAGTCAATGGGCAACAGTCGCATTATGTTCGTATTCAACTCATTCTTTTTTGACATCAGTTTAATCATCTCAAATATCCAATCCTTTGACGCTAAATAATTTCTAATTTTAACAGCAACGCAACTTAATAAACTGTTACTTAACTTAAAATATCAGTACTTGACTGCCGAAATTCAATGTAAATTTTTATTGCTGTATTTTTATAAATTTGTATTGCAAAGTAAATAATTTACAAAATACTCAAATTATAAACCCTTTCAAAAAACCAGGCCCTGAGTAGTTGTCCACGATACTTCACTATTGTCATATTAAGCTAATCATTTTATTTGTTTCTATGTGTATATAAGTCGACTCCCGGTTCCAAAAACACATACACAATATGTTCAATCACATAAATGCCAATACATCTGAGGGATCAACATCAATCCTTGTCGATCGGCTTCGTTAAATGTGTGCGCTGACTTCTGGACCATCCCGACTGTCAACTATTATTAAGCTTATACATTTATATACATAAAAAGCTAAGTCGTGTATATACATAAAAAAAACATATAACTCAAGCACGCCGGAACCGATTTTCAAGATCTTTAATTTGTTAGTGTAACGGGCACGACATAACGCGCTCTAGTTTGGACGTGTCTTTTCTTGGGTTATTACATCACGTTTAATCATTCGAGAATACACATAAAGAACTAGTATAGTATGTAAAGACAATTCATACTAAAACATAGTTTAATAAACATATATACTAATTGATGTGTGACTGTCTTTTAACCCACGTAACAGATAGAATTATCTTTGCGCCTAACAACTATTAAATATTCCAAAAAAATATTTAAAAATTATATTAATTGTGACGGGAAAAATAAGAAAGTTAGTTGCATTGCAGGTCGTTGCTTTTTTAAGACAGACTACCCTACAGGCGCGGCTCTATATAGAGGTTATATATATGTTGGAAGTGTTCAATGAAAATACAAAGTATCTCTCATATCTTAATCTGACGCGCTCGAGTAACTACAAAAATCCCCTCTTGGGCTCTTCTACTATTGGAACAGCTAATATATTGATTATATCAATAAATATCTAGCTTATAATATAGTAAAAATATAAAAAGCATCCTTTTTACGAATAGTCGTCTAATTACGACTAGAAGTAATTAATTATATGTCGTATTGTTAGAACATGCAAGGCAAGTGGTTATTGAAAACATGGCCTCATTATGGGAGCTAAGGGGAGGTCTCAGGGCGCAGCGAGCTGGGGTACATTCAGCGGGCTAATTAGGGCTCTCGGGTGCACTTGCGTGGTTTTTATATATAACCGGGTTTATCCCAAATGAGAAATCATAAAATATGTTACTAGGACATCATGGAAGTAGAATATCAGAAAAATTTAGAACAAAAATTTAACGACGCTAGTGGGATTTGAAATCACGCCTGTGGCGTTATGGACCATTGAGCGACCATTACATCAAAAGGACATAGTAATCCGTCAATTTTACCTTTTAGTATGCCTTCCATGTCCTAATATGTAATTCACGATTTGTTTATGTGATTATGACAGAACCCGTTAATTTCAAGATGGTGATCAAGATACACAACCCAGACAGGATCCGAGAAATTCAAATCAAAGTTCACAATGTCGGGTAAGATACAAAAAAAAGTTACAAACCATATGGAAAGCACAGTTGGCCTTTTCGGGCTTCACTGTGCTTAATAAACGTGTTTCGGTCTAGGAAGGACCATCGATACATTTCCATACAGACTATGCAACTCAAGCCAAAGATAGCGATGCACCGGTAACTACAAAACGCCGTTTATACACGGCGGTTATCTTTTCTCATCGCGATAGCCATCTGCCTGTTTGCAAACGTATACCAAATAAAAATCTTATTTAATTATTATCGTACTTAATTTTGGCATCATGACCTGCAACTGTTAAGTGGGCTCATTTGTAGAATAGACCAACTATCTTCCTGCTGGACAGCTCGTAAGAGGCGAGGCATACGCTTACTGTCATTAGCACCTTTAACTAGGTGACAGAATTTTGCAGCACCTTGCCCGGATTGTGCCACTGCCTTACCTTAACGCCAGTGTTTCCTATTAGGTACATATTACAATTTGGAGGGTAAGATAGCCGGTAAAATTTCTTTTGCACAAGGCCTTATACCGGGGTGTTTTATAATTAACATCTCGACTCCGGGTTGACAAAACATTAGTACCACACTTGGTGTCTATAGGCGAAGTGAATTGTTTACTATCAGGGAATCCCTCTGCTTGTTAGTCTTTCAATTTTACAAAAAAAGTATATTAATAACGCATTTTAATTAAAAACACTCTCAATTCATTTTAAAATAATTGTAAAAAGAAATAATGGCACTATTCCGATTTTGAGTGAATTTCCACAATACAAAAAATATTCCGAGAATTACCGCGAGCATGGTCAAGCACTATTCAAACGGAACAAAGCGTCTTATTATGCTAAACACGGGGTGGGTAAATACCGAGTCAAGTGGCGCGGTCACCCGGCCCATTGTGAGAATGCTCCAGCAGCCGCAATCATCAGCGGCCGGGAAATACACCACTGGCTCGTTTTGTTTTTGAATTACTTTCATGGTTTATTACACGTACCGTACGTACGTACGTAGTCTATTAGGACTACAAGGCCCATGCCAAAAAATAGATGGGTCACGCGAACCACCAGGTGACGTATATAGGACGATCTTGTATATTGATCTTATATAGGACGATTTGAAAGATTTCAGTTATTGTATTTCTGCATATTTTTTGAACAGTTTCTTTTGAACGGCAATACTATATAACAATTGTATTTTACAATATCATGGTTAAAAAAAGTTGTCGTACAGAGTCAAATGATTTTACAGGTTTATAAATCAAGTATACCATGAAATAAGGATAATTATTTATATATACATTCAAATGAACAATAATTTTTTGGAC